>PVJD01013262.1:0-34964 GCA_004026545.1 Mormoops blainvillei
GTCGGCCACTGTCACTCCTGTCAGGGTCCCTGATGCTGGCTGGGTGGGTGGTTCCCTGTTAGGGGGTCACACCATGGGTGGGGGCCCTGTGGACTATGGAGAGACAGAGTCCATTCCAGCACACTGGTTCTAGAAGGGTTGGAGCCAACGCCACTTCGGGGCACTCAGCTTTGCTTGGGGGCGTCTGTCTCTAGAACCCACACTCACACTTGCACATGTCACAGCTCTGTGCTCTGCATCTGCCAGCTGTGTATCTGTCCCAGTTGTTGAACTTCCCCCCCCATGTCCTCACCTGTAAAACTGGGCATTGAATAGAAAGCCTGACAAATATGCCCCCACCCCGACCCCCAGTACCTGAGTGTGTGGCCGTATTGGAAAGTTGGGTCTTTGCAAATGTCACTTGTTAAGAATCTTGAGAAGAGATGGTCTGGATTAGGGTGGGCCCTAAATCCAACGACTAGCGTCCTTATCAAAGGGGAGGGGATGCAGAGGGAGAAGGCCAGAGTGAGGAGGCAGAAAATGGAGTGATGCAGCCACCGGCCACGGAGCGCCCCCTGCTCCCAGAAGCTGGGGAGACACGTGAGGACCCTCCCTGGAACCTTTAGGGAGAGTCTGGCCCGGTCAACACCTTGAGTTTTGCTTCCTGGCCTCCAGAACTGTGAAAGGAAAAGAAAAACCCAACTGTTGCTTTAACCCAAAGTTCGTGGCTCCTTGTTACGGCAGCCACACTGTCCGCCCCCACGGAGGTGGTGTGGAGAAAGAAGAAGGGACACCCCGGCCGGCTTGGGGCCTGGGCCGTACTGATGTTGTTATTCTTTATATCCCTGCCCCTCTGCTACCGAATAAGTGCCTTGCCCTCCTTCCTGGGCTTTATGCACAGGGGCCCCAAGAAACAGGTTGGGGGCCCCTCTCTGGTCTTTTCTGGGGCACCTTGCCCGCCCAGACGCTCAGCGGTATCTACCAGGGAGCAGACCCTCTGATCAAGGGAGGGGAGGACCATTTTTAATTCTTGGCTATGTTATCATTGTATTATAAAATATTTTTTTTGGGGGGGTTGGTTTATGTGTGTGTGAGATGGTTCCATTATCCCTATCATGGAACCACATACAGTTCTCATTCTTTCTCCACAAACCCTATTATCAGCCCCCAGGAAACCCTGCACTTAAAAATGCCTCCAGGAAACATTTCCTAGGCTTTAGGAGAAGATTCCTGGCCATGCGGGATGCGGTCTGTGGGAGGCTTCTTCACTGCCACGAGCCGCTCGACCCAGCAGCCCTGTCCTCCGGGGCTCTGCCCGCCTGACGCAGAAGCACCCGCTGGCCCAGGATGGATGTTCTCAGGAGCCGAGCAGATGGGAGGGAGGGGGAAGCGTGTTGGGGCACTGAGCCCAGCCCGGCCCAGGCCCAGGTCTCGAAGCCTGGCCAGGGGGTCTGTCTCCAGGGGGCCCCATCCTTCTCAGTCCAGGGTCATGAACATGCGCCTTCTCCATGAAGGAGGAATATGCGCTTTCTCCGGAAGAAGTGGTAACATATTTGGTGGTCCACGAGGCGCTCTGGTTTCGGCACGGAGACGGTGATCATCTTAGAGGGGCCCTTTCATGGTCACAACTGCAGTGGCTGCTGGAGCCCCATTTCCCCATGACCACCATCCTCATCTGTCCCCCCTTCTTATCGCCTTCCGTTGTTCTCCATCTCCTGTAGGCGCTCTCTTCTGTTAATGTCCAATTACCGCATGACTATATGCGTCTCTTTCTTTGGGCTGGAGTTAGCACAAAAATCTTAATTTTTTTTTACTTCTAGTAAATTTTAAGTGGCATGCACCTCCTACTGCCCCGTGTTGACTCAGACCTGGCCAGGCTTCTGGACCTCGAGGTGTTTGGTGAAAACATTCTTCACCCGAGTTTGTATTCGTGGCGGTTAGAGCTGTACCCGGCTCACGGTCCGTGCTACAGACGAGTTTGCTAACGAACAAACGACGCGGCAGCGCCCGTGGGGAGGCAGGGCTTCGGGACTGATTACAGGCTCACAGAATCCGCATTTTCTCTAAAATGATCTAATGGAAAATCCCATCTGCTCTGCTGAGGCGGGGCACCAGATTCACAAACCAGGATGTTCTTAAGAAAGGGATGATGCCTTATTAAATGCTGGGAAGTAGTCCTAACTTCCCTCCAGAGAGAAACTATGGAAAATGACCAATTTCAAGAAAATGTAGTCAAATCAAAGTGGAATTACAACGTTTTGCTATAATAATTTCAAATAAGTGGGTTCCTTCCATTTGTTATTAATTGTATTCCTGTTGGGCGCCTCAGTGAGGACAGTGCTTATTTACATACAGCATTAAAATTCATGAGGGACTCGGCCCCGCCGGGCAGTCCCAAATGGCAGGGATGTCCCGGCCTCTCCTCTGCAGGACGGAGGAGCCATGACAACGTGCGCAAGTCATAAAAGTCTTTTAGAGTAAGCTTTAAAAAGTAATAAACTCCAATGTAGCTTTTGGCACTCGTGTCTTGATTGCTAACATGACGCATTTTGTAAGAAGAGCTCCCTTCGCGGCCCCTAAGGACGGCCGGTCCTGAGACGCAGGCCTGCAGGTGCTGTTGGAGCCCACAGACCCAGCGGGGGTTCTGGGAGGACCTCCGCCTGGAGGAAACATGCCCTGTCCAGGGGGCAGGGTGGGGCAGGTCTGGCGGAGCCGGTGCCAGAAAGGGAGCAGGTGCAACTGCAGGGCTCTGGCCGCAGGTGGGTGTCCGGGCCGGCAGGCAGGCAGCCGAGGCTCCCTGGAAGTGAGCCAGCAGGCGGGAGCGAGCCCAGGCGGGCACCTTGGGTACAGGGCCGGGGACTGGAAAGAGTCTAGTGCCAAGGCCCATGTGGGGCCCTGGTTTCCAGGGGCGGCTGAAGGTGGTGGCATGGCCACAGGAGGAGCTGTGGCAGCACCCCGCCCCAGACCTAGGTGGGCTGAGGACCGACCAGCCTTCTCTGCCTCCTGGAACTGGGGGAGGAGGAGCTGGTGGGACAGGGCTGCAGGACTGTTGCCGGCTGGATTCGTGAGGACGAGAGCCTGGAAGGGCGCCTGGCTGGTCTTGGCCGTGGTAAGACCATGAGATCTCACACCGGCAGCCGCCGTTCTCCGAGGGGTTGCTCCTAGGACCCAGCTGGCCTGGTGAGGGGCCACAGGACGAGGGTCTCAGCGAGTGGCCGAGGGAGGCAGGCGTGGGCTGAAATCCCAGCTCTTCCTCCCACCAATGCCATGGTCCGGCGTTATCGACCCCATGGGACAGGGCTAGTCATGAACACTTGTTATAGGATGAGCAGGATAACGTATGGACCGCCTCTGTGGTTACGAAGGACGAGCCCCGGGAAAGGCGTTTTCCCGGATTGCGTTGGCGACGTGCTGTCAGCTCAATGACCGTGGCCGTCTGCAGGCCCCTTCGTTTCCCTGCCTCCGCGTCGGCGTTCCTTCACTTTAAATAAAAGCGTTTGAGCCAGGGCCTCCTTTCAAAGCCCAATGGAAGCTCTGCGTGCTTGCCCCTCCAATCTAGGCGTGCATGTTACAAGGAGCTTCGGGGGCTCGCAGGGTCCCGAGTTGAGAACCCCTGCACTTGAGGATGAGGCTGCTACTTGGCTGCTATCGGCCTATCTGCCAGGTGCGTGTGCAATTCTACCCAAATGCTTGCGGAATCTCAGGTGCAAAACTGACTGGGTGCGTCTGCTTCCCACTGCATCCCACCCGGGGGCTAATCTGCTGCATGGGACTGTGTTTGGCAGAGCCCAGTAGACCACTCCTGATGGTCCTGGGGGTGGCGGTGGCTTCTGAGACTGCAAAGACCCCACTGCTTGGACATGAAGGGGCCCCCTTCCCCTCTGGGTCCTGCTGAAGCCTCTCGTTTCCCCGGGGGGACACGCCGCACTGGGCTATGCCACAGGTAGACGTCAAGCGGCCACTCTGGACCTGACCTATCCCCCCGTCGCTGTTCTCGTCTCTCCTTCGCCTTCTGCTTTGCGCACTCCATCAGCCTCTGCGTTTCCTCAGCAGCCGTTCGGGTGGGAACGCTGTGTGAGGCAGGCCATCAGTGGGATAGATCGGCAGTCAAGGAAATAACGTGAATCGATTCAACAAATACTGGGGAAGGTCTGTAAGAATTGATGTGATATGATCTCCAGGATATATTGGTTAAGTGAGAATATGTTGTCAAGGTGCAAAAGATTATTAGGAAGGAGGAATATGTAATTACATTTGTATATTCGTGCAAAAAGAGACCCAGAAAAGATAATAAAGAGTTTAGTAAAATCAGAGACCTTTAGGGATTGGGTAAGAATGGGGTATAGAGTAGGGATGGAAGAAAGGGTTGTTTGAGTAAAATTTTGTATGTGATTGTGATTTTTACAAATATATATTTTAATATTCAAAAATAAGGTTTTAAATACAAAATAGTAAAAAAAAAAAAAGGAAACTCTCATATTGAAAAAAAAAATAAGCAAATGAATTTAACTGTATGTCAAACTGATAACCATAACAGCAAAAGAGAAAAGAATTAATTCAAATAATTTGGAACCTTGCTAAGGAAATTCGTTATGGATCATGGCTGCTGTAATTCTCATTTTTAATTACTTTGTAAATATCATGGGAGAAGCCAAATAAGCAGATCTATGGTACCGTTGGGACCCCGGGCTCTCCCTGTGGGAGACCTAAATGTGGATCGGGAGTGAGGAAGAGCCTGTGATGTTGGGTTTGAAACAGAGGCGTCAGAGCGGAATGTGTTTGCTTATGACCGGTCCCCCAGAGACGCAGAGGCATCCCGGTTACAATGAGCATATCTAGCACCCAGACTCCTCAACACCCTTTCCCACTAAGGGAACCGGGGCTCCCTGAGACCCGTAGGCAGCCACAGTGTGTTCTCAGAACATCCCAGGCCCGCAACCAAGGGAGTGTGCACGGCGGGTAGGCTCGGCCGTCAAAAAGAGTAATTATGTGCTACAACAAATTCACCTTTCTGGCATTCTTCCCCAAAATGTTACTAATGAGGAAACAATCAGGCATATCCAGGATGCCAGACATTCTAGGAGACAAATAGCCCAGAGTCTGTTCCATGTCATGAAAACCAAACAGACCAACCCAAGGGTGGCGGGTGCGGACGGCTCAAAAGTAAAAAGAAGTAAGAAATAATAAAAACAAAAGAATGCAGCGAAAGAAGCTGCACTGGATTCTGGTGCAAAAAGTACAACGTCTGCGAAAGGCCCGCTGGGACCACGGGGGAAGGTAAGTCTGGGCGGCAGGACCAAGGAAGCTGGTTCTCGGTCTGTCCTCGGGTGCAGCCCAGCACGGCTGTCACCTGGGGACCGTCCTCAGGGCCGAGTCCCCACCCTGCCGGAGTCATGCGGCTCTGTCCCTCATCCACGGGGCCAGGAGGCCTGGTAGCCCTGGTGACCAGTGAGGAGGGGCCCATCCCAGCAGGGCCTGCAAACAGCTGCCTTTTCCAGCTATGCCTCCGTTTACATCCTGCTCCTTTACGGGGGAGCCTGGATCCTGTGGGCGGGACCCCGCCTCCCTCTCCAAATGTGCCTGTAGCCTCGTGCCCCTTAAGAAGGTTTTACTGCCGCCTCTAAGCCGTGTGGGCCAGGCCACCGCGATTTTCTGAGGGTGGGTTTCTGGCCTGGAAACCTCCGTCTCACGGTGACGGGTGGGGTCTTGCTTTATCTTTTCTCACTAAGCACCCTTCCTCTGCTTTCTCCGCAGGGGCTGGGTCAGGAGTGTTAGAGAATCCACCTGGGAGTCGGGGCTGGGCTCTCAGGGACCTCCTTCTGAGACCGGGAACAAAGCCTGCGACTCCCGGGGCCCCGTGTCCTGGGCGGTTACCCCAGGCCAGGGCACTCAGTGCTTCTCCGCAGCTGCCACCCTCTGAGCAACCTTGTGCCAGACTAAAACAAAGTCAAAATGAAAAATACCCACATGCGCGCTGACCCCACTCCTGGGTGCCCTTGTGTGGCAGGCCTGGGTGCGGCCGAACACATGCGCTTTTGTGTGAGTGCATAGTCTTCCGATGGCCCGTGTCGGGGGAAGACCCCGCAGACCCAAAGGGCTCCTTCCGAAGGACTGGCAGTTAAGTGGCTCCCAAGCACCTCTGAGGTTCAGAAAAACAGCGCTGGGGGGCGGGGGTGCTGACTCAGGGCCTGCGTCCCGCACGACGCCCCCTCCGCGAGCCCGGGCCGCGCCGCGCCGCGCACATCTGGAGCGCGCCTGGACGCAGCCCCCCGCGCCCCGGGGAAGGAATGTTTGCACGTTCCCTGGCCGCCCCTGGCCTTTGGAAGGGTCATTTGAACCTGAGTGGCAGTGAAGGAAAAACAGCTGGTGGGATGACAAATGGGTTCGATTTCAAAGGGGTCTGTTTTCTTACTGGGGCGGGGCTGGCTCTGCCTCTCCGAGCCAAGTCAAGGCGGCGCGGCCCCCGGGGCTCACAGCAGCCTCTGGGTTTACTTGGATCACACCCTTTCCAAGAAAAAGCCTCCGCGGGACTTGCTGGCTCTCCGTGTGCCAAACACAGAACGGATGCTGTTCAAAACAGCAGAGTGAAAGGCTTTGGAAAGTCGCAGGCTGATTTTCCTGAGAAATCCTTGGATTCTGGATCTCGCTTCTTCTATGGTTCAATCACTTTAAAATTCTGTAGCCCAGACAGGTCAGAGCACTTTCACTGAGCACCTGCTTGTCCCCTGCCAGGCAACCCAAGCATCTTCCCTCTGGGCCCTTCTCCGAGGAGCCCAGGTAAGGTCACTGACGGTCCATTGGGAGGGACTTAACACTGCCTGGGGTCCCGTGTCCTGATGCCCTCACCGCCCGCTGGCCATTGCCAGGTCACACAGCCCCCCGGAAGCACCTTCCTGGCCCCTCGATCCCTTGAATGACATGCCCACCCCGGGTCCATCTTTCCCCTCACTTGCCATCCGAGACCCAGTCCTCCCGACCGGTCCCCGTGCAGCCCACATTCACTGCCCCGAGAAAGCAGAGCAAAAAGTGTCATTAAAATACTGACGAAGCAGGTGCAGCGAGTGGGACGGGGGCCTCCAAAAAGGCGCATTCATACCTTAATCCCTGGTACCGATAAATACTATCTTTAAAAAAGAAGTTAGAAAAATTTTAAAATTTTACAAAGCGTAGGGGTAAGTAAGCAAGGAGCCCCGGGCCGAGGAGAGCATCCTAGATTGTCTTGTGGGTTGCAGATGCGATGAAAAGTGTCTGTGTAAGAGACACGCAGTGGGAGACACAGACGAGGAGGCAGAGATTGGTGAGCTGCAGCCACGAGCCGGGGACGCCTGGAGCCACTGGGAGCTGGAGAGGTGGGAAGGGCCGTGCCCTGGGCGTTCGCCCATGGCCTTTGGACCCCTACATCTCGGACTCCTGACCTATTCGAGGCTTCTCTTTGAGGCTGTCCCGTTTGTGGTGAGACAGTGTGGCAGCCACAGGAAGTGAATACACACGCACACGCTCGCATGCAGACACACTCACACGCACACACTCAAACACACAGACACACACTCACAGGACCGAGGAGGGTGTTGCCAGCATGAGGCTGGACTCCTGACAGGGGAGCAGCGGCGCAGACACCAGGATCCACCGCCCCTTTAGTCCCGACCCTCACTCCCACCCGGGCCCCTGAGTGGCCCCTGTCCTGCCCTTGGTCCCGCGGGCTCCCGCAGGGCTGTGCCCGAAGTCCGTCTCCCCATCTCCCTGACTGCGGGCATGTGGTGCCGCCCTCCCATCGCTCCCGGGCACATGCCCCTCTGGAGGCCGCTCTGCTGTCCGTTTGTCTGACCCTCCGCCTCTCTGGCCCTCCAGATCCCGGGCAGCCCCACGTGTTGACCTCAGCTCAACCCTACTCCCCATTGTCGTCCCCTCAGCCGTCTGCCCGCATGTGGCCAGGGACTGAGACTTCCAACGTTTCCTCCTTGAAATGTGTTCCATGAGTCCTTTCTTTACCATTTGGATTTTAACGGTGATTTGAGCCCATTTGGATTTTTATGAAGAGTCTCCGAGATTTTTTTCTCTTCCTCCTTTCGTGTCAACGTTGAGATGTTGGTTATCTTACGGCGCAGGCCGATGCCAACGTTTCCTTTCCCCCACAAAGGAATGCGGCTCACGAATGCTGCAAACAATAGGTTAGGGGCACTTTTCTGAGAGTAAAAGTTCTAAACTCTGTGTGACCTTCCCTGCGGCTGTCCACACAAGCTAGAACACAGATAGAGTGCCCGGGGGCGCCTCGGCCCTGCGCTCCCTCACCGTGCACCTCTTACCCCAGGCAGCTTGACACTCCCTGGCAGCTGGCGGCTTTAGCTGGGCTGCCCATAAGACAGATCGTCCCACGGGAAACGAAAACGTCTAAGGAAATACTAGTGTGTAGGTAAGCCGTGACCTCACGCGGACCCAGATGACCCGGGACCACCTCTTTTTGTCTTCGTGTCAACTTCTATCATGCCCACTAAGGGGACGAGGACCCTGGCGTTCCCACTTGTCGATGTCTTTGTAATAGTGCATGAAGTTTGTTTTCAGCTCAATAACTCAGTATAAGCCTCAGCGTGCCCCACTGCCCACCCCGGTCCACGGAGCAGTGGGAATTCTTCTCATTCCAGCCGGAAATCTATCTTCTGATTTTCGGAGTACACCAACCACGCCCTTCGTCTCTTCCCCAACCCCCATGGTGGGTGCCCCGTCTGAGGGCTCTGAGGTAAAAGCTTGGATGGCAGGTCTGTTGGGCGAACTACTTTTGTCAAATAATAACCAGAAAGAAAATAATGGAAAGAAGATAGACAGCAATTCATTCCTCATTACGGGGCAGGGACAGTTTTGCATCCCATGGAGAGCTCAAGCTCAGTATATTTGGAAACCAAGTAGAATTAAAAAAAGTTTATGTTTACGTGGTAGACATAGTTCATACGTTCAGTGAGACTTTAGCATTGTCAGCCTTCAGACACTAGGAGAGACCCAAAATTATTTTACTGTGCATCCTGGGTAGCCTTGCTCTCAAAATAGAATCTCCCCAGTGGTGATGTCATTTAATTACTAATTAAAGCAGTTATGTTCCCAACTTGTGATGTTCCAGAATGGCTATACTTAGAATCCTAAAGCTGATGGACCTCGCTGGATTGCTTGGGGCTGACTGCCGCGTCCTGAAATCAACGACTGAGGTTGTCCTTTGAGGCCAACGAACATCAGCCAATGGCAGACCCCCGGTGGCTGTCGGAGAGGGGCTGATGGGCAGACTGGGGGACACAGACTCTCCCCCACCCCGTTCTCTCGCTTATGCCAGCCCATGACCAGGGCATGTTGCCAATATGGATAGTCAGTGATTTGCTTATTTAGTTTTTTGCTCTAGCTTTTAGGCAACTCCAAGCTAAATTTAGTAATTATCTCACATCAACTTCCTCTGCTCCTGGAGCGTGGTCCCACTTCTGCTCTGATCTTAATTCTGTGTTTCATTCTGCAAGTGCGTGGGGACACCAGGGCGCAGAGAGGACGTGGCCTTCCTGCCCGGAAAGAAGAGGACAGAGCAGGGCAAGCTTGGATGAAGTAGCACAAAGGGAACAGCAGAGAGGTGGGAGGTAGTTCTGCAAGTAAGTCTTGCTGGCAAGCCCCCCACTCCAAGTGGCTCCCACCCCCACTGTCAGGACTCCACGTGGACACAGCTATTACATTCCCGGCAGGGGGGCCGGCTGACCTCGCTCGTGAACTCTGGCTGGGCCGGACTGGGACTGAAACCTAAAATAATGTGTGGTTTTATTACCAAATTCTTGAACAGTTTTATATGTATTTATGATGGGAGATAAGGTGAATACAATAACCCTGTGCCCATAATTCTTCTGAAACATCTGTTTTCAAAATATTGTTTTACCCAGAGGATGCCACCTTCAAATACTTGAAGCAACTTCTAAAAGGGCCGGGCTGTCAAACTTGACTTTAATGCATGAATTATAGCTAAGCCCTGCAAACAAGATTCACTCAATTGCAATTCTTTGCTTAATGCTTAGATTTCTCCAACAGCGTTTACCAAGTGTGGTCCAGGACTGCTTGCTTTAGAATCATCTAGAAATCTGCAAACTGTTGGGCTTGCTCCAGACCTACTCAGTTAGAAATACTCTGGATAAAACTTGAGTTTAACAGGCTCTGAAAGGATATTGAGGCAAAATGAAGTTGGAGACCCATCACCTTAGCGATTGGCAAACATTTTCTATAAAGGGTTAGGGAGTAAATGTTTTTTAGGTTTTGTGGGCTATCAGTCTCTGTGACCACCAGACTTGTGCCACAGATCATATGTAGATGGATGGGCCTGGCTGGTTCCAATAAAACTTTATTTACAAGAATAACCAGTGGGCCGGACCTGCCCTCAGGCTGTAGTTTGTCGATCTTGCCATAGACAGTGAGTTTAGAGACTGGAGACCTTATGGGTCTCGCTCGTCTCCGCACAAACCCAGGGACACCTGGGTCATGAAAGGGTCATTGGCAAACACGGACTGAGGGCAGAAATAAATGAATGGATGCTTACAATGGACATTGACTCTTTCTGCTTGTTTTTTTTTTTTTTCCTGTAGTAGAATTACTGTATGGAGGTAACATTGATTTCTGACACTAAGTTTCAGGTGCACAGTATTGTACTTCAGCATCTCTGTGTGTACCCCACCGTGGTCAGCCCCAACAGCCTGGCTCCCATCTGTCACCACACAGCTGCCCAGACCCTGAGGAAACGGCATTTTATGGTTACTCTTTCATTTATGTTGAGCAAAATGCCCTCTTTTCGGTGCACAGTTCTGTGAGCCTGGCAAATGCCTCGCCACGTAACTGCCAGTGCACTCACCCAATGCTGGCTTCCCTCCAGCTGTCCTCCGCAGCCACACTGATCGCTCCTGTCCCTGGCGCGGGCCCTTGCCTGAAGCTAAGGTAAGTGGAAGGGCGCCGCGGGTCACTTTTTGAGCCGGGCTTCTTCCACTGACAGAGCATTTGCGATGCACCGTTGTGTGTTTCCGTAGTTGGTTCCTTTCACCGATGAACCATGGCCCGTGCTACGAGCGTAGAACGGCCGCTAACCCATCCCCGCTCCCCACCTCGGCGCTGAGGGATGCGTGACTGTTTCTAGTTTTAGCAATCAGAAACAAAGCTGCTGTCAACACTCGTGCTAAGTACCAGCTAAGCACCAGGCGCAGATCGTATGTTTAGCTGTTAGAAACTATCGAACTGCCTTGGAACATGGCCCTATGCGGCGGTCCTTAACGGCGACGTAGGAGAGTCGCAGTCAGTCCGCACCCGCGCACGCCCTCGGTCCTGCCAATCAAAAATGTTTAATCTGCCTAGCGAGCGCGTGCTTCCCATTGCGGCTCCGATCTGCGTTTTGTTAAGGAACATTTAAACATCTATCTTTTCTCGCGCTGATTTGCCATCTGTGTATCTTCTTTGGCGAAGAGTCTGTTCACATTTTGTTCCTTTTTTTCTAAAAAAAATTGGGTTTTGTTTTTTGCTGGTCTTTGAGAGTTTTTTATATGTCCTTAAGTTCATTGTCAAGTGTTCGGTTTGGAAACATTGTCTCTCAGTAGAGGGCTCGTTTGCTCATTTTCGGTCGCAGAACAATTGTTTTGAAATTTGATGGTGTCCAGTTGCTTTGGGCTTTCCTTTATGGGTGGTGCGGGCACAGTCCCCTCTGAGGACGCTTTGCGTGACACAAGGTCACACGTGTGTTTCCGAGGTGCCCACGCGGGCCCAGAGCTGGCCTCTGGGACTGAAGGAGGAAGGCGGCAGAGCTCCTAGAGGCGGATCCCTTCAATACGGGGCTGCCTGGAAACAGATCACATGGATGGGGACTCAGCGAGGCTCAAAGACGCAGGGATGCGGCTGAGCTAAATACCTACATAAAAACTCCACGCCCTGGCCGGTGGCTCAGTGGGCTGGAGCATTGTCCTGTACACCAAAAAGTTGCAGGTTCGATTCCCGGTCAGGGCACATGCCTAGGTTGCAGGTTTGGTCCCTGGTCATGGCGCATACAAGAGGCAACCAATCGATGTTTCTCTCTCACATCGATGTTTCTGTCTCATGTTGATGTTTTGATGTTTCTCTCTCTTTCTCCCTTCCACTCTCTAAAATCAATAAACATATCCTCAGGTGAGGATTAAAAAAAAATTTTTTTTAAACCTCCAGACGAAGAAAGAATCTGAACATGCACTAATTAACTGAAGCAGATGAAATTATCTCTCCCGAAGACCACACGAGAAGCCCTGACCTTGGAAGGCTTCGTCGCAGTCCTGGCTGCTGGGGAAACGGCCGCCCTCCCCACCTGCACCCAGGAGGAAAGGCACGTCCGCCACGTCTCTCACAGAGAGAGCCGGCCCTGCCCCCATCCGAGAGACTCTCCTGACCACATGGGTCACACACGTGGAGGCCTGACACTTAAGACACCTATAAAATACAAGTTGAGGCCTTTCCAGAAAAATTCAAAAGCAGCGTTGGCTATTATCCAAGGCAACTCGCAGTAACGAGTTGAGTGCTCTTTTGGCTGAGACACCCGTTCAGCTTGAGAAATGAGAGCACTTATCTGAGGCCGAAAACATGGAGGAAGGACTTCCACGGTTTCCGAAGAACCCTATGTCCCGGCTGTGGCACGAGGGACATTTGGCAGACCCCTGAGAGGATGACCAGACCCTGAGGAATCAGGAGCCCCGGGCCGTGTGGGGCGGGGGCTCAGGGCCCAGGGTTTGGGGGCAAGAGCTCCAGCCCAGCCAGCCCCGTCCCCAGGAGGCAGCCCCTCCCTGAGCATTGGGAGGGGGGACCGGCTTTCGGTCCAACCTTCTGGGCTCCATCCTCACCTTGTCCCCTTGCCCCCCCAAGCAGAGGTTCCAGGAGTTCCAGGGACAGCTCCTGGGAAGAGCTCCACCCTTCCCAGATTCCAGAGTGGGAGGAAGAGGCTGCCCAGCAGTCCTGCCCACGAAGGGCGCCCTGACCCAGCCCACCCCCCGCGAAGGCGTGGAGAAATGCGATTACACAGAGCGCTGTCCCCACAGCCTGGGCGGAAGAGGGTGGCCTCCGCGTTGCCCCTGCCTTCCCGTGGGGCTGCCCCTGAGGGCCCAGAGCCCTCACAAGAGTTTGCTTGCTGCGGAAACAATACTGATTTTTTTCCCCTTTTACTTGCTGTTAGTTTTTATCGGCTCCAGTGGAAACTTGATAGGATTTTATTATTCTTAGATAATGTTTTATAATCATAGATTAATTAAATGTGACTCATAAATTAACAGATTCCATTCTATTTTTTCTGGTAGATAGTGTAATTACCGTATCTCGACTGTTAAAAAGTCAATTAAAATCTTCCAAAAAGAGGGCAGGCATTTTATTTTGTCTTTCTTCTAGAATAATTCTGAAATCTTTCTAGTTTGGTTTTCACTACTGCTATTTAAGTAAGTATATAACATCTCAAATGAAGGCTCAAAAGAAAAATTTTTAGGATAGTGTTTTATAAATATACATCATGTGAATGTGATCTTATTATTGAATTATTTGGATCCTGTATGATTTCTAGGGGGTACAATAGTATTTTTGTTATTGCTATGTAACGATATCTTCTGTGGATCCAGAAATAGTAAAGTTTCGTCTCTCTTCTAAAGTGATTTTGAATTTTCTCTTACCTGATTTTGTTGCTAGAAGTTAAATGATTTTACAAAGGCTAACAGGGAAGCTGGGGAGCGTGACGATTCTCAGGAGAGGGTTTTTACCTGTAGCTCATTTAGGAGTGGCGTTCGCCAGCGCGCAGCCGCCATCCCTGTCTCTGACCGCGGTCGGGTGCACGTCAGTGGTCACTGAGACAAGGCCCGCAGCCCGCACTGGAGTGAGAATTTTAGTGAACTGTCTCACGACTGGGGATGCTTAGAACTCAAACTTTATTTTCATTTCTGAAAAGGTGAATTTATCTAATTATCGTGTGGACTAAACATGTTTTGGCCTTATGACCCAGTTTTGGGAAGGCGGATGGCTACCCTATTCGCTGCAGCTGTTGGCACGTCTGCACGGGGGGAGGTGGGAGGCCTCATGAAGGGCCTCAACATCCTTCGCCAATTTCACCGACAAAACTGGGGCACCTGCTTTGGGCAGGTGAAGTGTGGAGACCCTTGTGGGCTCCCTCTAGGAAAGCACTTGAGGGGTGTGGGGGTAGGGGGTGGGGTGGAGAGATAGGAGGCGAAGAGCGAGGCAGGTTCGGACCCACCCTGCTACTGTGGTGGGTAGGGTGCGCCCCCTCACCCCCTTTCCCAGCAGCGTTAACATGGGGCCCTTTCCTGGGGTCCATCCGTGAGTGATCACTCACCGTTGAGCATGCTCTCGACTTGTGTTCATGCCAAGAGCAACAAACAGCCGCTCTGCCATCTCCTGGTTGTCCCCCTTGAACGGGCAGAAGGAGGAGCAGTTAGTCAGCCCTGAAGAACTAGATCCGTAGGCCTCCAGAGCACAGCTTTTGATTTCATAGCAGAATGACAGTGCCCCTTGCCCTCTGGCCTGAACGCCCTGCGTCTGTCCTTTGACTCGCAGCTGGGATCCGGGCGGCTCTCTAACACAGCCCACGCTCTGCTCAAGAAAAGGGCTCCCTGAGAGAGAGAACCTCGCCTATGCTTTCTTTCAGAAGGCACATGCTAGCCAAACACTTTCCCACCAGCAACGAGCTAAACACCTTGACTGCACGACCCCAGTTACCGCCCCCCTCCACCAGAAATATTTCCATTTAGTTATGAAAACAGCGTGGAAATGGAACGCAGCTTCCAGGTGAGGTCACTCGGGTTGGTGAGCACCCTTTACGTTTGCAGAGCCCTTCCTCATGCGGCAGCATCTCGTCTGAGCCTCGTATTAGCCCGTGGTGAGCCGCCTGGAGCTGCGGAGACCGGGGGGTTGAGACTCCAGTGAATGGGCTTTCCATCCGTAGACAAGGGCTGAGTTAAGGCCGTGGGTTTAAGGTCAGGAATGTGCTCTAGATGTGTCTGCATGGGAACTTGGGTTTCGAAAGCAATCGTGCACCCTGGCCGGTGTGGATTGGTTGGTTGGAGCCTTGTCCCGTAACTGAGAAGTTGCAGGTTCAGTTCTCAGGTGCGTAACTAGGTTGTGGGTTCAGTCTCCGGCCCAGGTGCAAGCAATCCTGGCTCGGGTGCGCACGGGAGGCAACCAATCGATGCTTCTCTCTCACGTTGATGTTTCTCTCTCTCTCTCCCTTCCCCTCCCTCTGAGAAAGCAGTGAAAAGATGTCCTTGGGTGAGGATAAAAAAATTAAAATTAAAATTAAAAAAAAGACCCGCACCAAAGTATTTCACCTTTGACTAGCTTTGGGAACTCGCAGCTAAGTTTCGTACAAACGTGTCATAGTAAGCTCACGCTGGGGGTCGCCGCGTCTACTCTGCATCTTCAAGGCGGCCTCTGCTCCGAGTTGTTCTCCTTCGCATCGTGTCCATCACGCAGGGTCTTTGAGGCCTGTGAGGGGCTTTGGATCATATCCATGGGACGGTAGGAAGCCGTCAAAGGGCTTTGGCAGGGAGACAACTTGACTGACTAAGGATTTAGATGGGTCATTCTGGCTGTCACGTGCGGACCGGAGCGGACCGGAGCGGACCGGGACAAGAATGGCAGCGGCAAGACCGGGCGGGGGATCCCGGCCGAGGCCCATGGCCAGGCAGCAGCGGAGGGACAGACAAGGCTGGGCGGGCTTGAGGCAGTTTTGGGAGTAGGCCTGGTGCTGGTGTGGCCATGGGAGGAGTCCACAGAGACGGGCCGGTGGGTGGCCGGTTAGTAAGCAGGGAAGGGAATGCAGGAGGAAGTGGGGGGAGAGAAAGGAGGAGCTTTCATGAGCCCCCTTCGCACCGGTATAGCAGACTGCCGTTACCTGGGAAACGGCAGAAAGCGGAAGACAATCCATCAGAACGGGGAGGGAGCCTGGGGTCCGGTCCTCGAGGACCCCAGGGACACACACACAGACCAACGCTCATGGCCGAGTTGCTCCGGTTCCCTTGGTGAGAGATGGGGTTTCCTCTCTGCGGAGCTATGCTGGGAATCCTCCCACCGGTGACCCGGAAGGAAAGGCCCTTGGGGGCTGAGGGGGCAGGTGTCGCCCTCTGAGGTCTACCTTGGTTATCACTCCCCCTCCCTTCCTTTCCCCTCTCAGGGTGAGAAGAGAAGGGGCCCACTGACTCAGCCTTTTGAACTGGGCCTCCTCTGGCTTATCCCGTCTCTGCAGCTGATGGGCCCACAACCTGTGGCTCACCCCGTCTCACTGTGTAACAGAACAAGGCTTTTCGGTGGGAGCTGCGTAGCGACCGCCATGTTGCCACTTCTCTTTCCCCCGGCACAGCGCTGCCCTTGCCAGATCCCTTCTGGGGGAGACGCCAGTCTCTCTCTTGCCTCGTGTGAGCCCAGGGCTGCAAGAGTGGTGTGGGGAACAAGACACCGCTGGCTATGGCGCCTCGGGCCACTTCGGGCAGGCCTCAGGGCAGAGCTGCGTCTTCCACGAAGCAGGGACCTGGGTTGCAATCAGGCAGGCGAGTGAAAGGATGTCCCAGACCTGACTGTGTCCTGGACGTGGCCACGTGGCCTCCGCCCAACAGCATTAGCTGGATAAACATCTGTTTCTATAAGAGTCTGTCTTCAGTTTCACTTAGAGAGCTTTTCTAACCTAATTACGTGTGTCAACTCCGTGGTTGGAATCAGTGCTCTTAGGTTAACCTTCGTAAACGGTCAGATTTAGACGGCTTTACGGGCCGTCCTCGGCCGTCCCTGGGTTACGCCAGACACGCGTGATCGCCGGGCAGCGTAAGTGAACTGTGCTGCCTGCTGACCTTTCATAACACATTAGTGGTGATCGCGTCTTGGCACCGCCTCGCCGTTTGGCTCTCGCGTAGCTTTTGTACTTAAAGCACGAATAATAGCAGACACGTCTAGCAAATTACAGAGTGACCCGAACTGGTTCCAAGTTATAAGTGCTTAGTGAGTTTGCTTAAGAGGGAGTCCAACAATTTGTTCGGAAGTGCATCTCCGGGAGACGAACTGAGATTAACCCGGTGCGGTCGGTCACCCAGATAAAATCATCATGCACAGTGACTCCTTGGAGATCCTGAAGGATGAATGGGCATTAAAAAAAAAGTTTTCACTGTTTTTAGCTGTTTCTCATCTGGAATAGACATGAGGGAGCAATGCGAGTTGGTGGGGGGGGCTTCCAGTTGAATTGGATGTTTATATTCAGTCATTTGATGGCTTTTATTAAAGGCCTTACTCTGGCCTTTCTAGGTTACTATTGAGTTTCTCTTGTGTTTACGTTTCCCTTCCTGATGGTTGGCCCTGGAGTTCCCACCCGCCCAACCTCTCTCTTCGCCCTGGGAGACTCGAGTGGAGCAGGCCTTCTAACCTGGGGCCATGATTTCATCAAAAGGAGTCATTTATTTTTAAATCAGAAAGCAACGACCCTAACGTTTCAAGTCAAGCTGTGAAACCACTCTATTTTCGTTCTTCCTGTCACTAAAGATAAATCTGAAATTATAACAATCACTGCGTGAAGGGAGGTAAAACAGAATCTGTGGTTTGGGGGAGACGTTATCAATATTCAACCATCATAAAAAATGAAGGGTAAAAGCAACCCTGACATATACTAAAGATTAGCCTCATTTTACAAGGGAGGCTACTCTCTGGCTGGGAGAGGTTGAAGAGAAATAAATCAGCGTCCCCTCTTCTGAGGTAACAATCTGGTGGCGTTTGATGTCGGGCACAGCGTGTGTCCTGAGAGAGCACAGTCCACAGCATTCAGGTCTCCGGCCCTCTTTTGCAGCTACCCTGTCTTTTACAAAAAAAGCAAACTCAAATTTACTCAAACTCCCCCTTGCCTTTTCCAGAGCCAGATTGTCTGGTTCTCTTGCCAAAAACGTTTTCAGCCCTTTGGCATTTACCAGACGAGAGTAAATAAGGTGCTCGAGCTGTGAGCGAGGGGCGGGGCGCGGGAGGAGGAGCCGGGCGGGCGTGCCGGCGGCGGCTCGCTCGCAGGGCGGCGTCTGAAACGCTCGGGGAGCGCCGGAGCTACTCGATGACCTCACACTGGCACCTCGACATCGGCCAACGTGCGAGTATTTAATTACGGGATGGAAACCGGCCAGCGCTGCCAACAGGGCTCCCCCGCCCCAGCCACCCAGGAGATCGACGTGCACCAGCACACACACTCCTGCCTCGTCTAGAACAGAGGACAGGTGGGTGCAGAGCCCTCCTCCACTGTGAGTCTCGCAGGCGGCAAAATGGGTCATTTCTGAAATAATGCTCTGGGACAGGCCGAGGCTCAGTGGCCGACGGGGCACGATGGGGTGCTTGTTTTATCTCTCCCCTCTGCGGTGGGGCGTCCCTCACTCATACCCTGGTTCCCTTGGGTTCGGGCCAGAGCGGCATTTCTGCCCCGGGACCCTTTCCTGCGTTCAGAGTGGCCAAGCATTCAACGCAGAGACAGGTGAGCTCCTGGACCACGGGGAGCCCCGAGGAGCAGGAGGTGATGGAGCCAGCTTGCACCCAGTCCTGACACCCAGACTTGTGTGGCTCTCACAGAGCAGCAGGTCCCGGTGGGGACGTTTTAGGACTAGAAACAGGCAGAAATGGGTTTAAAAACTGTCCTTTTAATCCCAGCAGCTGACCTGACCCATACAGAAAAAAATCAAGGGAAAAAGGTGTTTCTGCAAGGCCGTGGCGAGGCAAAGAGGTGACTGTGGCCTTGGCTTTTTAGCCAAGGTTCTGGACTCCGAGAAGCACGTTTTCCAGGGCACCAGACGTGCAGGGCCTGGGTCTCTCCCTGTGCGTTTCTAGTAAAGTTCAGACCAGAGTCAGATGCCTGGAAACCCGAGGTCAGACTTCCCTACCCCCTCATACCCATCCACAGTGCTGGCCATGTTACAGCCAGCGGCGAGGCTTCCAAAGGCTGCTTCTCGGGTTTCCGAAGACTCGTTTTGTGTCAGCCAGCATTTACTTAAAGAAGTCGGAGCCCCACCACTATCCTCTTTCATTTCCTTTCGGCATTGGCTCATGGTTTCCTCCTTCTGCCTGCGGCTGAAATGGTAGGAAGTCAGCCTCTGCAGGTGGAAAGAACGCTTCGTGAAGCTCATTAACCAAGACTCAGGCTGTGAAGGCCCTTGGCCAAGAAGGCTGGTCCTGAAGGTCGCACTCCCGTGACCTTCCCCTCCGCCCAGTCTGGCCACTGCCCCATTCCCTTCGTCTCCAGGGACACCGGGCACCTTTGCAACTTCACGATGTCGTCCTCACTATCACAGTCCTTTCAGGACTGCGTCCTCGCCAGGGACTTCCGAAATGCCAAGATCTGTTGTCGTTGTTGAACGAGTGTTACAGGCCCTTAGTGGTTTCATGACCCGAATTAGCAGACGACTTGGGAGACGGCAGGAAGTTCGGAGACTCATCACGGCCGGGTCCTTGCGCTTGGAGGAGCCGTGATCGACCAGCCTGCCCTCATGAGTGGTTCTCGAGCAGCGCGACTTCGCCTCCCAAGGGACATCAGCCGTATCAGGAGACATCTTTGGCTGTCCGTGTTGGGAGGAGGGTGCCACTGGCACGTAGGGGCAGAGGCAAGGGAGGCAGCTGAACACCCCATACTGCGCAGGACAGAATCTGTGGGCCCCGCCTGTTCACGCGGCCGCAGCTGAGACAACTGGTCCCCCTGGTGACTGAACCCCTTCCGGGCTCAGGCTGGGCAGTCAAGAGACCCCCGATGGGAGATGTACCCCCTGCTTGGAGCCCACCTGCAGCGTGGTGAGCCGGCGCCAGCAGTCAGAGCAGGAAGGGCCAGCGGACCTGAGAGAGTCCCTCTGGGGACCGGAAGGCCTGGGGGCCCGGTGGCTGTCCTCTGTGCTTTGAAGGGCGTCACTAGATTTAGTGAGAGAGGCTGGGCTTGTGAGCCCAGAGGGCAGCCGGTTCAGAAACGTTAGGTAGACGCTCTGCTGACGTCAGATTCGGCTCTGGGTGGGTCTCGGTAACTAAGGAAGCTTCCGGAGCCCCTGTGTCACACGGAAGAAAATCCCGAGGTTTCCTTTGTGTACTTTATTTACTGAAGCCCCCAGCCTCTTGCCCGTGTTCTCCTGCAGTTGGTGTGTTGGCCCCAGCAGCGTGGCTCACGCTGGGTTGTGGGGAGAGGCGGCCAGAGAGGGAGGACGTGCCGGGAGCAGGCCTGCAAGACCCTTCCTGTCCCCAAGCGCCCGAAGGGCCTGCCGGTCCTGTTGGTGGGCAGGCGTCCCCACCAGATCCACGCAGCCCACCTGCGTTGGAGAAAGAAAAGGCCAGCCATCGAGTCAAGGTTTAGGGCGCAAGTAGGGGAGCGTGTGTGGGTGGCTGATAGGACATCCCCGGCTCTCCCAGAAACTCGGCCATGACACGAGCATCCTGGCTGGGTGGAGAAGGGTTGGAGCGTCTCCCGGGGGCGTCTTTGAACGGCTGCCCAAACCGCAGCTCTAATCACCAAGGCACGTGGCTGGCGGTCCAGAAGCCTCCTCTGGCAGCAGGCTCTCACCGAGGGGGAGCTCGGGAGCCGTGGCCCTGTCTGCCGCAGGGCCGGCCTGCTTCCTCCGCCGTCCCGCCACGCCCTGCTGGGGCGGCCGTTGCGTCATCGTCATCGAGGGGTGTTTGCACCGCAGCCCCCAGGGCTGTGCAGTGGGCAGAGCTTGCCAGGCTTCCTGAGCGGCGGGACGCGGGAATTTGGCACAATGGTGGTTGTTGATAGAGACGATGTTTTACATTAATACTGCCGCTTTCATCAGAACGATTCCTAAGCGCTCTACAAGCTTTGTTAAGTAATTAGGACAAGTTACAACGATTTAATTGGTCTATCAGCAAGCGTAGTTTCTGGGTGAATCACGGGGGTTTTGGACCACACGCCGTGGCAGGGTACCGATCACGGATGGCGGAGAACCGGGGCTCGGTGGGGCTTGCGGGACGCCGGCCTGTGGTCTGAGCTGGGGAGACACGAGGACCAGCTGCCCCCGTTGGACCTGCAGGGAGGGAGTGGACAACCACCACCAGGAACCTGTGACGGAGGGGAGGCTGCGAAAGCTGTTTTGCATGGCCCTGGGATACATGTGTTTTAAACTGTGGACAAAACCATGCAGAATCCTAATTTAAAGAGAAAAAAGCCCCAATTGGACAGATGATGAACTTTGAGGGCAGTGACACACTCCAGGGGTTCGAGAGGCAGAGGGGCCTCCGGGAGGGTGGCTTCACCCTAGGCTTCTGTTTCCCTTCCAGGGGCTTTGCCGGGGGGCTGAGGGGTCCCCGGGAGCCTGCGCCCCTTTTCCTGGCCACCTGCTCTGGCTGGTCCCACACTTTGGACTTGGGTACTGAAGGACCTCGGCCGGAGGAAAGGGTCCAGGGCCCAGGAAAAGAGAAAGAGCGTGGACACCTGACCAGTCCGGTGTCTCATGTCACAGGTGACAACCAGAGAGGGTGTGTGAGTGGCTGCAGGTGACACAGCTGAACCTGGCCAAGCTGAAGGAGGGCCGGGCTCTCTTTGAGGCCTGCCCAAGGGGCCACGGATGACAGCGCCGGCTTCACAAGGAAGGACCGCTGCCCCGGGGCCAAAGACCTGTTCTCGGATGGATTTCCCAGGAAGAGCCCCTCGTCCCTTTCTGTGAGTGGCAGGATGGGCCCTGAGCCACGGCGCAGTGGGCTTGGGTGTCTCCGCAGGATCGAAGGACGGAAAGTCCGGGGCAGAGACGAGCGCTGCTCTGACATGGCCTCCGTGGGGATCACGCGCCGCCACGGTGACCATTCAGGTGCCGGGCATTCAGCATGGCCGGGCACACCTGTGCCTGTCGCCAACTTGCTGCTGAGTAGCTGGAGTTTGAAGAAGCGCAGTAACTTGCCTGTGGATGCACGGCTTTGAAAGCCATGCTCTCCCCACTCGCCCACCCCCAGCCACATAGGGACCCGGGGCCATGGCCACACTTCTGCCACCGACTACTTCCCTATCAACTGAGCGCTCCTTCAGGGCGGGCAGTGACACATTTACCCCATCATTTCGAGTACCTGTCATAGCACTGGGCACGCAGTGGGCACCCGATGAAGGGCCTCGGATTTAATCAACCGCATCCTACTCGTCTTTAGAGACCCCGGCTGGTGGGGGCTGCGGTGGCAGCGGTGCAATGTCCCCTGTGCCTGCCTTTGCTGGGGAGGAGCGTCTTCCCTAGAATGAGAACCGCTGCAGGCAGCACGCCCATGCCGTCTCGCCTCTCCCTGGGGACATGCCTGCAGGGGCACAATAACGTGCCTCTCACAGGTGTCCCTGTCCTCAACCCCGGAACCGGGAGATATGTCAGCTGACATGGAATTAGGGTTGCTAATCAGTTGGCCTTAAACTAGGGTGATTGTCCTTGGTTATCCACGATGGAATCCCAAGGGTCTTTAAAGTGGAAGGGGTGCAGAACTGTCCCGAGAGTCAGGAGAGGCGGCGTGAGGACAGAGTCCGAGGCTGGAGTGGGGCAGCTGCTGGTTCTGGTGACGGAAGAGGTCCCGGCACAGGGACACGGGTGCCTCTAGACATGGGGAAAGGCAAGGACGGTGTCACGCCCAGGACCTGGAAGGAAGGCGGCCCTGTGAGCCCCTTGGCTGCAACCAGGTGGGACCCTTGTCAGACTTTCGGCCTCCAGAGCTGTAAGACAAGAACCTCGTGTGGGTTTAAGCCACTCTGTGGCTGTTTGCTACAGCAGGGGCAGGAGCGAGCGATACCGGCCCCGTGGCATCGTAGTGGTTAGGTTACGGGCGGCCCTCTGGGTCTTTGGAGCGAACTGAGGCAAAAGTGGCCCCTACTGCCTTTGATGAGGCGAGTTTTGCCATGGTGTCCACCTGCACACAGGCGTCCCCTGCACACAGGTGCCGTCAGCATAGGCCTCGAGAGGCCTCAGCCGCAAGGACCCGATGGGTTCTGCTCGTTGCCCTGCTGACCCCCGAGGGCGGGCTGGGAGGGGAGAGCCCCACCCCCGGCAGCCACACGAGGGGAAAGTCACCCGCAGCGTGCCAAGCTGGGAGTCGTCGCCTGTGCGTTTCAGCGAATTTCTCACAAGAGGGATCGGCGTTGTTTTCCTGGTTAGTTTTATTTTTTAAAAATGTCATTGAAGAGGATTGGGGACTGAGGCCGGTCTGCCCCAGGGACGGTCCGGAATGCGTAAACCCCTCGCTCCTAAGTGTCCTCGGTTAGGGACGATAAAGCCTTGTGGCTCACTAGCTGGCCGCAAATTTTCGCATTGTTTGGCCTTGTTTAATTACGTTGCCTCAGTTTCCCTTATTCCCCTTGTCAAGGAACGTCCCTAGCTCCTCACAAGCGTGGCGGCGGCGGCAGCGGCGGCGGTGTAGGTGCCATGAACTCCAGGTGACAGACTAGTCAGTCAACGCGCTGAAGAGCAGGGCTTCTGAGGTGTCCTGCAGCCACTTCCACAGGGCCACCAAGAAGGCCACAGGGTTCAATGCCGGGACCACAGGGGACAGGTGAGCACATACGCCTCAACTAGGAGCAGCCGCCAACACTGACCGCAGCCCCGCTGGGGCTGGTGAGGCGCGCCGGAGACCATGCGCAAGGTGGGCCCACAAGGATGTTTGTTTCGTGAGCTGCTTGCATGGGCTTTGAGGCGGCGGCCGTGGGGAGTCGGGAGAGCTGGGCACCGCTCCCCACTGGGCAGACCCCTGGCAGGTCCCGTGCAAAGGGCCCTCCCCCCATCATGACCCTGGGTGGGACTGGGTCCCCTGTTGACACCTTCCAGCCAGAGGGCGATGCCTAGTGATATCAAATCCAGTGGCCGACGTTCACGGCCAGGTGAGCCAGTCATTTACTGAATAGTCAAGCATCCGATGTTTGTTGGACTCTGCCAGTGTGCCGGCTTTAGAGAGCAGACTGTCCCCTGTCCCCGAGCCCGGCAGCGTGACCCACACTCAGATTGTGGTCTTGGCCACTCCCTGTGCTGGGGCCAAGAGCCGGGAGCAAGGTGAGCCTGTGAAGGGCTGGGTGGGCGCCCCGCGAGTCTGATGGCGTGCCAGGCGCCAGCCCCACACCCTCCCCTTGGTCGCTTTGGCGGGCGTCCCGCTCCCATCCGTGGATCGGCCGGAGTGTCCAGACGGTTTTCTCATTTGCCGAAAACCCATGGCGGAGCAGAACCCTGAGTGTGTGCTTTGTTGAAATCATCTCTTGGACCTTTAATCTTCCCTGCCCCCACTCGCCTCCCCCCAGCCCCCTGAAAACATGTGACTCCTCTTTGCACTGTCACCCATCCCAGGGGATTTAATCTCCTGGTAAGCATAGCTGGAAACATACCCCCGAGGATTTATTTAGACTGAAGAATTAAAATACACGCTGAGTTTAAACACAGGGGCGGAGGTTTGCTTCTGCGAATAGCCAACAGCGTTTTGGGAATGTAAAGCCATTTTCTTCTTCCTGTACGCAGGTGATGGTGAAAAGGCTTGGACACCGGGCTTGATTAAAGCACGCCGTTCCAAAACATTTGTTCCCGGGGAGGAGGGAGGGCTCAAGCTTCAGTATGGGGCCACTTCCTTCCAGGAATGTTCTCTTTTGGACGCTTTCTCACTTGGAGTGTTTTCGAGAAAAGTGGCCATTCGAAGAAGTAGGTTCATTGGGCCTGTGTTGTGGTCTTACAGATAAAGACCCCAAGCTGCAGGCAGAGGGGGTGACGGTCCCACAGGATTAGCACAGAACAGAAGGGAGGCCAGACTCCAGAGTCCTGACTACGGATCGGTTGGGGTTTTCTCTGCACCCCGCTACCTCCCCCGATTAATTTCTTGACATAGAACGAACACCCTGCTTCTGGGTAATAAAGGCCTCTTGTCGTGTGTTTAGAAAAACTCTGAATTGCAATGCATGCTGTGGGGCAAGGAGGAAGTGTTGAATTCGCATCGCTGGCTCAGGAAAATCACAATTTCTTTATGAGATGGTAGACGTTAAAGGATCTCTAATTTGACCGTCGGCGCAGCTCCCGCCGAGTGGCGTGGAGGAAGGAGTTATTACCGCGTGGAGGCGGCTTATTGCTGTTGTGGTGTGGCGAGAGCTCGGGGACAGGGTCCTGGTTTCCGTCCACGTTAGTCAAACCACGTGGGGGTTACTCTGTGATTGTTAAACCAACTTACATTCCATCACATGGGCCAGAGGAAGATACGAACGGGCTAATGGACCTTTGTTTTATTTTGCACTTTTGCTTTCCTGTATAAGGCAACAGTTTAACGAATTGAGGGACTAAATGGAAGATGTGGAAAGTTAGCTAAGCAGTTGGCTCAAATAATAGAACCCTTTCATGTTCTCTCCAGCGTTCTCTATTCATGAATCAAGATGCCAAGTTTGGGTTAAGTTACAGCCAAGTATGTTGTCTTTGCCCATTCAATTTATTCTTGGCAAACTTCAGAGAGTATTTATAATAAAGTCCCATTTCGAACATTCTAATGCCCCAGTGGAGTTCTAATAACACCGGGTATTTACTTAATGTCTAACTCTAGGAGTTCAAAGCGCTTTACAGACATTCCTTGACTGATCTTAATATCCCTGCAAGATTTACAGATTGTAAAAGTCAACGGAGGCACGAAAGCTTGCTTGAGATCGCCCAGGAAGACCACGGACTCTCCAGGTTAAGCGCGTGCCTCCAGCGTTCGGCAGTTTCTGCGCCTCAGATGGTCGCGCCACCCTGACCCCGGCCCCCGCGCTGCGGACTGGAGACCATTTGCGTCTTTATCCATGAAGAATGTCAGTTAGGGGGTAGAAACCCCACAGACACTTGTGTCTGTACATCACAGCATTAATGGGCGATGTAGCTTTTACACACTTCTGTTCTTTGGCATCGAAGTTAACATTTTGGTAGCTGGAGAACAGACAGTGGGAGGGGTCCCACTCAGACTGTAGCAATGGGACGATTTTCCAGGGACCCCGCAATAGATGGTGGTGCTGGCTTTCGGGGGCCATGGGGGTTTGCAGGGCCGTGGGCCAGATGGTGGAAGAGCCACAGGGGGCGGTGTCTAGGCTTCCCCACGGCACCTTCCACCTGAATGGGATCGCCATCCAGGCATCTACTTGGCTCAGGGACTGGCAAGGAGGGGGCACAGCACATTTTCTCGGCGTTTCCACATTTGCCAAGTCTTACTTCTTAAACGTCGCGTCGGCTCTGAGGTGCAGAGCCACCCTGAACATGTGGGGTGGCTGCACGGAGGCAAAGTCTGAAGTTAAAGTGTGGGCTTGAGGCCTGCAACACAGAGGTGGCCTCAGCCCCCATGGCCTGGGACATGGAGTGAGGCTGCCCACCCCCCAAAACGGCTTCTGAACCCGCAACCTGCACACCTTGGACTGGCACGGGGCCCACACACCCTCTCTGCAGCCGCCGGTGGGAGTCAGGGTTGAAGCCTGCACCACCGTCTCCCCTCCTCCTCTACACCCATCCCCTGGGTGCCGAGTGCTGGTGCCAGGCCGCATGGTGGGGGCCGCCGCCTGCACCGGGTTGAGAGGTGCCAGGGTGCGTTGGGAGGCTGGCTCTAGAGCGGGGCTGACCATGACGTGGGCGCTGCCCAGCCGCTGTGCGACCCAGAACAATTCACTTAACTTCCGTGGGCCTCAGTTTCCTCCCTGTAAAATGGGGGTAATAATGAGAGCACCTGTGTGGTGAAGATTAAATGGGTCGATGTATGATCTGGGCACATGATTGGCACCTTACCAGGTGTCACTCCAGGGGACGTCACAGAGCAGGACGAACCTCTCAGCCTCTCTGTCTCCTTGACACTGATGGCAAAGATACCGGTAAGACAAACCCCGGGGTGGGGGCAACAGGGTCAGCTCTGAGCTTGAGGTGGAGGGGCTCTGTGACCAAGGACGCTGAGGACTTTCTGCCGGATGTGGCAAGGTGACAGGATTGCAGAGGTCAGGGATACCCTCGTCTTTCCACAGACATCCGTGAGGGTCATGGGTGTGGGGAGGGGAAACTCACTGTCCCCTGGCCTGGGAAGGCAGGGTTCCAGGTAAGAATTGGCCACACAGGGACACCTCTTAGTGTCCCTTTCCCCTCCTCGAAGTGACCCTTAGGAAGACCACACAGAAAACCTTCTGATGGGGAGCTTGTCTCTAAGTGGCCCCCCGTCTCATCTGATTTCGCGGTTGTGACCTGCAGGCTCGTCCCAAGTGAGAGGAAGTCCTCCTCCAATGTGGCAGGTGTGGCGCCGGCCAGAGCCAGCCTGGGCACTGCTGGCGAACTGGCTGGACAGGCAGGTGTGGACAGCTGGGGCTCCATGCGAGAGTCTCGCCAGCAAGGGGAGACATCAGGCAGGGACCAAGGGATCGACCAAGGCCACACTCGCTATTGGGCCCATGCCACCCGGCACAGTCCCTGTCAGTCTCTGTCTGCCGGCGTCCAGCTGAGAGCCCAGGTGTGTGTGCGGTGGTCACTGTGACCGGATGGGGAGCGACCCCGCCGTTCTTGGTCAGAGAGCACACTGGGGTGTCCCAGCCCCACCCTCACCCGCGAGACGATTCTGCGACGTCAGAGGAGACAAACTCATGTGGCGTCAATGGGCAGAAACGGAAAAGATTTACCCCAGGAAGCAGGAGGGAAATGTAGAAATCTCCGTCTTCCTGTTTTCTAGACTCTGCCCAGTAAGAGACGAGCTCTGGCACGAGGTAGAAACCGAAGAGGAAATGGTGGCTTGAGAACAAATGGTTGGAAAAATAAAACGGTGAGAGAACTCCAAAATGGGAAAAAAGAAAGTACGAGTCAGACGGAATTCAGAACAGCGGAGTGGCAGTCCTCAGTAGCTGTCCTAGGATGAAGAGAAAGTGCAGGGGCGGAGATGAGGGATTTCAGAGGGACGCGAGCAGCCACGACACACAGAGTGGCCCTTCCGCGGGTGGATGTTCCATGTTCCTCAAGGAAAGCTCCCCCACCCACCGGGAGCACTTTTCTGGCCACGGCAGGACCCGTCTGCCTGGACCTCCAGGCCAAACAGAGCATCTGCAAAGCACTCAGACTGGGTGGCAGTGAAAAGGGACTCGCCAGCAACAGACAGCCGTGGAAGACCATCCTGCGGTTTTCAAGACATCACTTAAAAAGAAAATGAGAGGGAGGCTGTAAATATTGTAATTAATAACTTTGAATCAAGAAGTGAGGGGTGCTTGGTGTGCTCTCCATTCGGCACCTTCCAACTACCCCAGGGGACGGCTACGTAACTTGACTATATGGTTAACTATTTTTTAAAAACTCAGTAAATAACAAAGAGGAGAAATAGTACTCTCCACATTCTTTCAGCACAAGGCAGTAAAACTTTAGCAAAATAATGAAGATAATAAACAGGAAACTAGCCCCGGGAAAATGGAAACAAAGACAAAACAGCGCATTCCTACAGAACTGTTGGGTCCAAGATGAAATCGACACTGCAGTGACAGGCTACTAGAATATGCGATGTTGTGCAAAAACTCGGCCTCAGCAGCGAGGAATGACAAAACAATGACGCACAGATCCCGACACCGAGAGATGTAGCATCCGAAAGAGCTGCAATGAGGGGCCAGTTTAAAACCTCCCGGCAGGCCCTGCCTCGGGCCAAGGAGTAGCGCTAGGACGGTAAAAGGTTTTTATTGACGCAGAATGACACCCATGCTATGTTTTAGGTAAGAAAACGGGGTTTGCAGAATCATCCCCTTTTAAAAAACTGGATACCTTGTCTCTGTGGGTGGTAAGGTAATAAACATTTTTTCCCTGCTCATGGCTGTTTCCCACTTTGCCTGGATGGGCACGTGTTTGTCAGGTATCAAGGCAGATAAACATGTGTGGGAAGGAGAGGGGCGGGGTGGAGAGGTGGCAGTATCACTAAGGGAGACATGCAGTGACTTTACGTGGGCTCCTGAGAGGGTGGAATTCACGTGTCGTGATCTTCAGGGACTTTACGCTCAATATACTCTCATTCGGCTACATTTTCTTCAGCACTTTATGAACTTTCTCTGAGCAGGCCCACCCGACGGTTTCCACTGTTTTCATGACAACTACAACCCACTTAGCAAGTGCTGGTGGTTGGAGGGTCCTGAAATGAGCTGGGAGTGTTTCCCTTGAGCTCCAGAAGTGCAGCGGAGGGCGGCAACAAGACAGATGCCCCTGAACCGTGTTCTGTGTGCCGGCTGTGAGGTGCGATCGCCCACGACCTCTGAGGATACACCTCGGTCCAGGGTCTCGCTGCTACAGGCTCAGACTCGTGGAGCTGGGAGCTGTCCTCCAACCTCATTTTGGTCACCTCTGTCTCTCCTGAAATTGTACCCAGGATGATGGCTGTCGACACGTCCGTGAAGCACCCTCCCTACAGCCTCTGCTCCCAGACAGCACCCACTCTTCCATGACCCAGGCCTTGAGCCATGAATGCATGAGCGACTGGGCTGGCACTGGCCCTCACCGGGCTGGGCTAATGAGGAGAGGCTGTCCCCATGATTTGGTCCTGGGGCCAAGGACTCTAATTCGTCTCTACTGGTGCTTGGCGGTGGCAGGGGCGCGGGGAGTGGCAGGGGGGCGGGGAATAACAGGGAGCCGGGGAAGCCATGAGCTCACTGAGACAGAGAACACTGGACTGGGGTGGGTAATTCTACAGGGTACAGAAAATCAGGGCTGAGAGCCGGTGGTACGGGGAGGTCGCCGGGACCTTGTGGAGGCCTCTCTGCACTTGTTGCTGAGTCCCGCCAGGTGAGCCCGGTCCCTCCCCACGACCCCCGTGCAGGCGAGCTGGGACCCTGTTCCTCTCATTCCGGCGTCAGTCCCACAGGCAGGGTATCTGCCTGACTTCTTCACAGGTGACAACCGGCATGAGGTCGAGGGTCAAGGGTGCTGTTGCTGGTGACCACATTCGAGTCCAGGTCCCTGGAGCTCTCCACGGAATTTGTTACCACCCAGGCCCCAGAAACCTGCCCACAGGCCAGCAGGGGAGCTCAGAGTGAATGTGCAGAAAATGTCGGGGTGGGAAATGGCTGGGCGGAGAAGAGGCTTCTGGGGCTACCCTGTCCCCTGGGCCATGTTATTCTGCGGCTTAGATTTATTGGAACTGACTCAGGATAAAGAAGGGGCGGGCCCTTCTGGAAGGAGATTTTATGCTCGTCTCCGTGGGCTTGAGAAATAAAAGCGCAGACAGAGACACCTCGATCCGCCAGTGCCTGTAAAAGTAGGCTGGCCTCACTTCCAGGAGAAGACAGAGCGACCTCGTCCTTCCCGGAGTCTGGGGCAGGGGCTTGTCCTAGAAGGCACCGCGCTGCTCCCCGTGAGCCACGCGAGGCGCCCGGACGCGGCTTGGTGCGGGTTCTGACTCGCACCCACCCGCCAGGTGGGGTGGGGCTCGCCGCCCCCCTCCGCCCGGAGACGAGCACATGTGGGCGGAGGGCAGGAGGGAGCCGCCTGGGAGGCTCGCTGTGGACGGCGGCGCGGGCCGGGATTATCGGAGAGTCTGTCTCCAAACAAGCCTCTTCGTCTGCAGTCAGTGACCGAATGGTAAGCCTGCGTCAGGCGGGTTCTGCCTCGGGTCTCCAGTTGCTAGATCGCCTCCTGGTATTGACTCCTGCCCACCGGGAGCTCCCAGTAGTCTTCTCGCTGCGAGCTTGTCTCCCCACGAGAGCAGAGGGAGGATTATCTCATCGCGTCCCGTGCCGTGCACCAGGACGTCCAGACTCTCCGAGCTCCTCCGTCGCCTGTCTCCTCCGCAAAGTGGAGATCGGCTCGTCTGTCCCCTGGGATTTCTGTGAGGGTTAGAAGACAAAGTTCTGTAGACCTTTGGCACGGCGCCCAGGACACAGAAATTCAATGTTTAATAGATGCCAGTCACAACACGGCTGGATTAATAATGGCATTTCAGCTGTTATTTTGCATTTCGAGCCTTTCTCCTCTCCTGGGGTTAAAAGGCATCCCAGATAGGATGTGCAGGCATGTGACATGTGACCCAAGGGGCCCCAGTATCACTCCATGAATAAGGCTAATCCCAAAGTGGTACCCAAGTGGCTGCCTGACCCAGCACGATCCTGATGTCAGAGATGCCCAACGATGGGGTGGTTCCAGGATAGTCCAGCTGGAGAAGAAACACCAGCCCAGCCCCAGAGGCAAGCTGGCGGCCAGCCCGCCTCCCTGGGCCTCCTGTAAGATGGGAGCATCAGAAAGCTGGCTGCAGGGATCCTAGCTCCGGAAGCTCTGGGGGCAGAAGGCCTTGACTCTGAGTCAGTTAGACTCCCAACCTGGAATGCTCAAGGCAGAGGGAGAAGGCCCGCCCACTCCGCTGTTATTTGGTCACCCGTCCTGGCCTCCCCGCCCCCCACCCAGCCGGATGAACTGGCCTGGAATTTGCTGAGGGCCCGGGTTAGCTCGGCCAACGCGGGGTGAGGGCAGGACCGTGCCACGCCATGCTCTGCGCCTGTCCCCTTTCTCAGCACAGACACAGTTCTCACGGCCCCACCCCCAACTCTGGTTTCCACTCTCAGCCCCAGTTCCCCTTTCACGGGTGTTTCCAAAACTACACGCAATGTGCTCTCCGGGTACCGGCTGGGATGCACTGGGTCCCGTGGGAGCAGCACAGCCGCCGTCACGCCTCGTTTCTGTGTGTGCCCCGTGTGTGTATGTATGACCCGGTGTGTGCTTTGTGTGTCTCTGTGTACCCGCGGGCTCCACTCTCAGCAGCTAACCCACAGTGGGGCGCCCCCTGCTGGAGCCATGCGCGGAGCCTCTCTTTGGAGCCTGAGAGAGCAGGCCCGGCCGGCGCGCGGGGTCCTTGGAAGAGGCTGAGCTCTGCGCGTGCTTCGGCGCTTGCTGCTGGCCTCCCGGGCCGCAGCCCCGCAGCAGCTCTGGCCCCAGGCCGCCTCTCTAACCTGCCGTGGAAGCTTCTTCACTCCGCCCAGGCCCAGATGGGAAGTGGGGAAGGCTACGTGCCTGTGGTCACTCAGGCTCCTCTGGGTGTGTGGAGCGTGTCAGCGCTTGACCAGGGGCCAGGCCACCGGGGTGTCCTCGCCAGGAACTGGGTGGTGGCCCCAGCTGGATATCAGGGCGGAGGGCGGCCAGAGCAGAGGGCGGACGGGCCCCATGGGGGTGTTTGTGAAGGAAGAGGAGGGGTGAGCACAGGCTTCGGAGCGGGGGTGTCTGGACTGAAGGCAGAGAGCACAGAGGACTCAGGTGGAAGATTCTGGAACAGAGCGCACGGAGTCAGGGGTCCGGGGGTCCAGCGGCATACCTGGGCGTGGGCAGCAGGTCTCCTGTGGGGGCTGCTCAGAAGCCCAGCCAGTGCCTGGGATGTGCCTCCGAGAGGCCTGGAGAGCCGACACCATCTGGCCAGACGCTGTCCGGCTGCGTCTCCGCACACCTGGGACAGCGGCGGAGCGAAAGCGCCGCCTCTCCTGGGGGCTCACGGCCAGCGCAGCGTAAGTCTGCGCACTGCTGCAGAGGCCGTTCGCGGAGGGGTCCGCCGGCGTTTTGCCCTTTCCCACTGCCAGCTTTGTGGCGCCAGGACCACAGGGTTACCTGGACGCCGGGGCCCCGCCTCTCCCCTGGCCCCCGCGGAGCAGCCCTGCACGTCCGCCCCGAGCGCTGCCTTCCGCCCCGCCCTGCTGGCCTGTTCCCCAGGACCCGCCGTCGGTCCGGCGCTGTGGCTGGATCCCGGTCCTGGAGGGTGAGCTTCGCCCTTTCCTGAGCTCTGGGAAAGCCACCCATGGAGAGGAAGCCACTGCGGGCGGTTCCTTCTACGAAGTGACCTGTAAGCCCCTCAGCTGTCTGCCCTGAGAGTTTGGGGTTTTAAGAGGAAGCATCGCTGTAATTCAGTTTAGTGTGGAGACGGTTTATTACAGGAAACTTGCCTGTACTCTTTCTGCCCGCCAGCTCCCTCATCTGTGACGACAATCACAAGGTCCCCACTGTCCCCACGGAGAGTTCCTGGATGCTGTGGAAACAGGAGGATGTTTGGGGGCTTACTCCGGTTTCCAGGGCAACGTCTGGGCCTGGAGGGGCAGTGAAACGAAGCTGGGGGTGGGGTGTTGTGGGAAGGACTTGGAACCCTGACCTCCCGGCAGAGGAAGCAGCTGCACCTGAGAAAGGGGTTTATTGAGAGTTTTGGTGCCACACGGTGCGTCCTTCTGGCCCGCGCCAACCCCGCATAGCACGCTCCCCTCTCCCTCTGCGCAGACGCCAAGCCTAGGGAGGGGCACTGCCCTTCTCTGAGAACTGTGGTGCTGGGGACGGCCTCTAGGGGGAGCTTCCGGGCGGGGGCGGGGTGTCTGCGGGGTCTGCTATGCCGGACAGGCCATGCTCCCAAGTGGACGGGGCCCAGGAATGCTGATTTGGGGTCAGGCATTTTGAACTGATTTGCATCCAAATGAATGCATATCCAGAAATATGACAGGCATTCATATGTTAGAAACATGGGAGAAAGCCAAGTGCTCGGGGACCACCCGGCAGGCAGGCTCAACCGACAATAGACACTCCACTCACACCCCGATTTCCTTGTCACGGCCTGGGAACCGGGGAGTCGTTAAGAGCCTTCCGCTTAGGTTAACGTGTCCTTCACCAGCTGAGCGCCAGCTCAACCATGTCGGGGCTTCGGGCGACTGTGTGCTCCCTGCAGACTTGGCGTGAGACCCTCGGGGGCTGTCCTCACCCACCCCTCGTCACCCAGGGACCACCCTGAGATGGGAATCTGAGATCTTGGTGAGGCAGCCTGCGACTTCGGTCAAAACTTCTGAGTTAATGTTTTTACCCCAGAGCTGTAAGGATTCCTAGGAATTAAAGGAAGTTTTGGGAAGGTCATGGAATCAGGGGATTGGAGGGCGACCGCCGTGTCCAGCATGGAAGTGCCTAGAACTGCCCATGCGTGGTTGCCTCATGGGTGAAACGTCGGGCTGGGGTTGATGGTCACCTGGACGACTTGGGGCTGCGCGCTGACCTGCAGGCGGGCAAGAAACGCTGCCAGGGCGGAGTGCAGAGTGGCACTGGCAGAGACGTGGCATGAAATAAAGCGAGGAGGAGTCGTGAGGGGGAAGGGGGCAGCAGAGGGCAGGGCGGCCAGGGAGCCTACCCGCACGGCCATTTCCTTGAGGTGCAGCAGCTCGAATCCAGAAGGGGCTCACCCCGAGTCTGTCTTTCAAAGCTGACGTTCATCCGAGGCTGTGCCGTGTAATAAATATATCTGTCTATCAGGACAGGGACACTTCCTGCAGCAGCAAGTCCCAGGCTGCAAGGGCTGGGCCGGGTGTGGTGGTCGCGCCTTCGGGCAGCCTGAGCCCTAAGCCCTGGCCTGTGACGACCCTGCAGTGTTTCGTGTCACCAGATCACCTGCCTGTGGTGGGCGCTGATGTAGCGCAGGGATTGTCCTGTCCTCGGCTGGCCAGGGACAGGCTCTCCCCGTCACGCGCCTCACCTCCCCAGGTGGCGCTCTGCCTGGGCTCCCGTGGTCGCTGGCCCACAGCAGCTGTGCCCTTTCTGTCCTCAGATGGGAGGATGGCGGGCCGTGCGGGTGCGGGAGCCAGGCCTTTCTAACGTGAGCTCTGCACGAGGCCTCCAAGGCCCCCCCGCCCCGAAGATGCTGATATTATAGTCTAACTCTTAGGGATCACTGGGCCTCTTTACTCCAGGTTTTGGGGGGATGTGTTGCCTCCTTAGTTCTCCCCGTGATTGGAAAAGTGCCCTTTTCAGACTGTGAATCTGTTCACCTATGAACTGTTGTAAGGTACGTCCTAGAGGGTTTCGCCAGAGCTGCAGAATGAGGTAAATACCGCGTGAAGACATCAGGGGTCCCCGGCTTTAGCTTGACTAAGGGCGCTTACAGGTCCGAGAGGCGGGGCTGGGCGGGGCTGCGCGGCCCTTCCTTCGCATTCCTTGGTTAGCATGCGTCTCTCCAAAGGAAAGAGCCCCAGGCCGAAGGCTCGGCTGTCTGTCGGACTCAATCAGCGGGGAAGGCGTGTCTAGTCTCCAGGCCGTGTTTTGGAC
>PVJD01013263.1:0-34940 GCA_004026545.1 Mormoops blainvillei
GAAAGCTATAGGTTCTGTTTATTGAAAGAAAGCATGGCAACTTCCCACCTACAAATAATTGTTTTCTTATTTGTGCATTCAAACTAAATGTAAAAATTTAAAAATAGGGTTATCTGAACAAGAAAAATATAAAGTCTTTTGCCATTTTTGATGTGTGTATGCATTTCAAGCTGTTTTCATAAATTTTACTTTTATAAATAATCTACTGTCAAGTATAAGGTATGAAAAATAAAATTAAAAATTAGAGAAAATTATAGCTCTTAGCTGACTTAAAATGTTAAGTATGAGCAGTACTTGTTGTATGTTTATATAGATGTGTTTATATTAATTCATATTAGTATTATACTATATGCATGCATTGCTTTATAATTTTAATATTTTACTTATTACTGTGTTATATACCTTTCATTTTCATAATAGTTCATAAAATAGCTATATAGTCTCTGCCTTTTTTAGTTAATTCTTTGTCATTGGACATTGAGATTGTTTTCATTTGTCTCTACCATGAATAGAACTGCACTGAACAACCTTGGAAATAAATCTATGTATGGGTATCATATTAGTTTCTAAAGATAAATTACTTGCAGGATATTACTGATGTCAAAGAATTCACCATATTTAAAGGGCATTTTTGTGAAACCATTTATAATCATTTATATTTATATTCATGTGTGTGTGTATATATATGTGTTTTTATATATATATAAAAATATATATATATATATTTAGGTCCACATATATATTTTCTAGTAATGTGAATTTAAATAGACTGCATGGTTTACATATGTGCAGATATTTGTGTGTATATGTGTATATACACACAGCCATTTATATAAATATATGTATATGCATATTTTGTCTACCCATGAATGACATACACACATTAAAACAATTTAAATTCATTTTAGTAGTGTATAAAAGTGCTCATTTATTTATATATCAACAAATGATAAAAGTTAATGGTTATTAACTTTTTATTTATTTTTGATTAATAGCGGTATTATAAATATTGTTTTATTTTTATATGTTTTTCTTTATTGGGGGGTTTATAATATTCAACATTTTCCAAATTTAACCTGATAAGTCATATTGTGAAAGGTAATTATCTATTCATGTTTGATGCCATTTTTCCTTTTGAGATGCTTTCATTCAGTTGTTTCCAAACATTTTTTATAGAAGAGAAAAAAAATCTGTTCTTATAATTAGAAAATAACTCAGTTCTAATAAAATAAAATGCAATTTTAGCCAACACAGTTTCAGTTTGTCCTTTGTTTAAAAGGGGTCAAACTATTAACTTAGAAAGTAAATGCTCTATAGAAAACAAATAATAGACCCAAGAAAGAGTTGGTTTTTACCATGAAAACTTTAACAATTGAAATAAATTCTAAGGGTACAAATACTTTGTTAATTATACCCAAACTGAAGCTGCAAAGCCAGGAAAAAACAAAACAAAACAGTGTTTTGATGGGTTTGCAATAGTATGTTCAACTAATGCATAATGAAATCAATACAGTGAAGAAATTGATATACTAGAGGCCTTCGAAAGTCACTTTGAGAGAGCATTTAACAGGATAATTTGCCAAATCCCAATAAGAATAATGGAATGCATTTAAAAAGTGTTCAATGAAGGGAAACTGAGAAGTAAACACAATGCTGCAAGTAAGTCAAATAATTACCTGGCATGGAGAAAGAACATTGCAACAGAGAAAAAGTTTGTAAATAAGAGTATATTACGTTAGCTTTACAGAGAGAAGACAGTTTTATCAACCCATTTTTGAGTATTTGGATTTACTTGAAATGATTTTTAGTGTGGTAAAAATATTATCATGTTGAAGTTATTTTATTTTGTTAAGTCATGGTTGTTTCATGGTAAATTAAATTGACAATTTTGAACCCTTGTATGTATCAGGCTTTAAGACATATTTTTACACATATATTTTTAAGTCCTATATAGCAGAATAAGACAGCCCCAAAGCCTCCCTAACATATAACACAACTGTAAAACCAAAGCCTAGAGGCTAATACATGTAAACTAAAAACAAATAAACACACACACACATACAAGGAGTTACTTTATAGTGGCTGAACAGAACTTTCTCCTAAGGCAGTAAGGCACAAGGGATATTATACTTTACTGGGAGGCTTAGAGCAGTGTATTAATAAGTAACCCACTTACCTTTCTGAATTTTTATTCAGGAGACACAAAGGCCCACTCCACCTCCTTTTCTCCTGTAATTCAGAAAAACACCCTGCCTCAATACCTTCCCCTATACATAACCAACAGGAAATTTTAAAAGATAAGGCACACGCTGAGGAAGGAGAGCATTCCAGGTGTTTCCATTCTCTAGTGATCACCAGTGCAGTCAAGGAGTAAATTTCATGAAAGAAAGATGAAGTAAAGCATTTTTCTGGGAAGTAAGACCAGCTGCAGGAGCCTCCCTTGTAAGATTATGTTTTGAAAGATGTGAATAAGGTTCTAGAGTGTACCTGAATTGCCTGTCTTTGCCTAATACTAATACCAACGGTATTTAATGAAGAGCCAAAGTATTTCTACTCGTATGGGAGGTAACACTATGTGAGAACTGTGAAATTTAGCAGGCAGATTGGTGAATAAAGCCAAAATTTGAACAACAAAGAACAGTGGCAATGAGTTCCTGGTTTGTGTTTAGCTAAAGCAAGAAAATGCCCAGCCCCTGTGGTTAGTAAGGCCTTGGAGAAGAGCCCATCTTTCTGACAGAGGAAATATATATTTTAAAAGGCTCTGCCAGTTTTTGTGTTTGGGGAGTGAGGAACGTTTCCCTACTTTTTCTTCTTTTTCTTTCTTGGTCTGATCCTGAGTCAAACCTCAGTTACGGATCTATACTAATGCTATGAAGTGGGGGGAACACAAATGCCTGAAGCTTTTAGTGCAACCTCTGAATAGAGGAAATGGGAAAAGGCTCCCTATTGTTTAAGTTAAATACAAAATGGAGACTTGACTTGAGAATTCCCTGAGCAAACAAAACTATTTAAGCCAAGTAAGCCAACTAAATGTAGCTTATTTTATGTACATAAGCAAAATTCAACTTCGGTTATTTCTTGTCAATGCCTCTGATCATCACAAAAGAAATTTAAGTCATCTCCCTAAAAATAGTGTGATACAGTCACTTTTAACAAATCCCTTGCCATCTAAAATCCCCATTGTAATAATCAATCATTGTAAAGAGTAACAGCTTCCCTATTTTAACTTTGAAAACCATCCTGTAACTTCATGACCCTGAACTTCATATCAACCTGTGATTTTGAAAGCTCCCACTTTGCAAATTGTTCTTGTATGCACAATAAACTGTTACTAAATATTATTTGCTGATTTGGTAGTTTTAATTTTGCTATTTATACATGTTTGACAGTTCTAGCATCAGAAAAGGGTTTCAACAAAGATCCCAAGGCCTCTGAGACCACTGAACAATCAGGAGCTGGTACCCCCACAGCCCATGGAGCTCACTGTTTTCTCCAGCTGAGGATAAATTTCTTTGTGTTTTGAGCTATATGACTTTGGTATACATACCTGCATTTTGTTTGTTGAAGTTTGTTAGTAAATCACCTTATTCTGTACAAAAAATGTTTGATTCTCCGTATTTTGGAACAGTTGTTATAAAACAGGGCCCCTCATAGTTATGACATCTTAGGAAATCTAAAAGCAAAGATGTGTTCCACCTGGTCTAACCCTTTTCTCCACCTTCCTCAAAAACTCTTGCTTCCTGTATGTATACCCACTATTAACCATGGTCTTACACCTTTTCATAAAATGGGTGGATTTTCTGACACTTTGGAATTGTAGTGGTCATACTGGGGGACTTTTTAATTTAGATAAGATAGTCCATGTAAAGTAGCAACCTCAAAAGAGAGGCTCCCACCTCCCAGAGACAATGGAATGCATTTTCTGATTGGTATGCAGAAGCTTCTAAAATACAATATGACTCCAGATCTGAAAAGATCCTTACTTATTCCTTCTGCCAGAAGCATGATTTCGATTGGATATCCTTTACACTTTTGTATTATTGTACATGAGACATGGCTACAATTTTAAATGAAAACTATAAGATTTCATTTGTGTCTGTCTATACGTTTATGTATAAGTGTATAAGTGTAATATTTTTAAAAGAGCTCTATTTAATTGGATTAAATAAAAATAAGCTCTTATATAAATTAAGTATGCCTAAACCTACCAAAATTATAGAAACTAACCCAAATGTCTCTCAAGTTTACATAATCTGGGATAATCTTTGATAAATAAAAGCTTTACAATCATGCCTTCAGAGTTGTCGACATTAAATCTAATGCAAGCATACAACTTTTTCTACTTGGGTTTACTAGCCAAGTAAGCTCATTCTATCTTTATGCTGCACAATTTTTCAACAAGAAAAATAGTTTAGGCAATAGCTTTTTGATGTATATTCTAAGAATAATTGTTAAAAACAAATAATTTAAATAAATGTATATAAAATAAAACTTTATACTTAGTTAACTCAATAATGGATATTCATTATATATCTAGATTATTTCCAAATAAGACAATATATGGCTAACACAGTTTAAAATTATCTACTTTAGGCTTCTTAATTTTTACAGGTAGACAAACTTGAGTCTAGTAATAACTGTCTTTTAACTCATTAAAAATTATAGTATGAAAAACAGGTGTCTAGTAAATAAGATTTTTTAATTGTGCATTTATAAATTCACTAGCTTACAAGATTCTAATATATGATAGACTGTTCACAATTGGTTGTTCCCCAGTTTTCACTGGAAAGTAAGGGATACTAATAGGTCAAATTTGTAATCATTACGTAAAAATAAAACTATGAGAACCAATAAGAGCAAAGAGTAACAACTTTGCATACAAAGTATGAGAAGAAAATGGTATGTGTTTTTATATAAATAGTATGCAAGGAAAATAGGATGTGTTTTTACTAAGGAAAAAGAGAGTAATTTTGTCCTAAAATAAAAGGATTAGTTCTTCCAGAATAGGAAATAAAAAATAATAAGACAAAACCTAAATACATATAAAAAGTTGCAGAAGTTTGTGGAAAAGATGTTTTACATTGGTAGGTCAAACTGGCTAAGATTGAATAGATGTATTTATAGTGATTTTTAAGTGAGCTCAACAATGAACTAATACAAAACTAAAGTTTAATTTTCTCTCTGTTAAAAATCACAAAATTTATTGGATTATTGGCCTGCTCTTAGTAAAAGATTATGAAAGGTTTTTCTTTACCTTTATTGTTATCTACCTATGAAAGAAAGTTGTGTGTTATGAAATATTTCTGTGCTTTGTGTTGTCTTTATCATTTCTCTGATTACTTAGAAAAAGAGTCTTTTTAATATTAAAAAGAACTGTTTATTTATTTATTTACTTATTACTTTTTACAACTCTCTGTATTTGCTTTTAAGCTCTTTTCCAATTGGGTTAAGTGGATAATTATGTGTTGTTTCACAGTGTCCCATGATTATTTGATTAAGTGTTTTAAGTATTTTGATATTTAAATAAAATTATGAATGAAGTCTATTTGATCTTGAACTAACTTTGGGATTGTCCAAAGGGCCCCTGGAAGATATCAAAAAGAGTTGTTCTCTCTCCTTATAAAAAATAAAAATATTAATTTACTTAGGCTTATTTGATCTGTTAAATTGCATGGCAGATATTATCAAATAAAAATTAATCCTTTTGCTCAACATCACTAATCATCACAGAAATACAAATTAAAACCACCATGAGATATCACCTCACACCTGTCAGAAGGGTTATCATCAATAAGTCAGCAAACAGCAAGTGTTGACAAGGGTGTGGAAAAAGGGAACCCTGGTACCCTGTTTGTGGGAATGCAGACCTATGCAGTCATTGTGGAAAGCACTATACAGTTTTTACAAAACATTAAAAATTGTACTGACTTATGATCCAGCAACTCCACTTCTGAGAATATATCCGAAGAACCCCAAAACACTGATTCAAAAGAATATATGCAGCACTATTTACAATAGCCAAAATTTGAAAAAGCCAAAGTGCCCATAAGTAGATAAATGGAATACTAAGTGACCATAAAAGAGATCTTACCTTTCAACAGCATGGATGGACCTAGAGAGTATTCTGTTAAGTGAAACAAGCCAGTCAGAGAAAGAGAAATACCATATGATTTCACTTATATGTGGAATCTTATGAACAAAATAAACTAACAAACAAAATGGAAACAGATTCATAGATACAGAGAATAGACTGACAGCTGTCAGAGGGGAGGGGTGTTAGGGGACTGGGAGAAAAGATGAAGAGATTAAACAAACAAACAAACAAAAACAAACCTCATAGATACAGACAACAGTATGGTAATTATTAGAAGGAAAGAGGGGTCGGGGGACATAGGAAAGGGTAATGGGGATAAAAAGAGATTTGACTTTCAGTGGTGAGGATACAATGCAATATACAAATGATGTATTATAGAACTGTACGCTTCAAACCTCTGTAATTTTATTAACCAATGTCACTCTAATAAATTCAATAAAAAATTTTGAAAATTAATGCTTAACATTCTTAGCTTGAATTTACATTGGTATATATTACTAATATAAGTATTCCTGATATTTCTATAATTCTGATATATCCTAGTTTAATAGCAGTTATAATTCCCATTATTATTTTTGTGATAATAATCTGTATCACAAAAATTACAATATGCTTCCCAATTATATCATGTTCTTGATTAGTTCTCAATATATCTTTAACCATGGCCATTTTTAAGTTGTTTATTTTATTTTATTTATTTAATTTTATTTTATTTTTGTCAATTAAAGATAGTTGACAGCAGATGGTAGGGGTTGGGGCTGGAGGGATTGAGCAAAAAGAAAAAAGGACTCATGGACATGGACAACATGTGTGGTGATTGTGGGGGTGGGGTATAAGGGAACTAAATATTAATGGAAAAAATACAATAAAGATTAATTCTTTTAAAAAAGACAGTTATTGTTTTAATCTGGATCCTTCCATGAAGCATTTACAGTAAACCGTAAGTAAAAACCCTTCATCATCAAAGAGAACCATGTAAAATAACCAAACAAGTACTCTAGAACACAGGTTTTTGATAGCTTTACAATCATAACACCACGCTGGATAAGAATTTCTAAAACTCTAATGAAGAACTGATTGATTTAGAAAGCTACTAACCTGGGATGAAGCAAAACAAGAATTAATTAAAAGAGACTAAATAATCTGGTGTTGAAGATTATACTTTTTATGACTTGTTCTCTTGTTAATTTTTGACAGCTGCTACCCCTTATATTTCATTCTATTTATTTATTTGAAGTTCATCTTCATTAACCTTTTTTCTATAGATATTCTTGATTTCATTTAAAATACACTTCAGATACTTCAGAGCCATTTGATCATCCCAGGTTTGTTTTATGCTTTGTTAGGTAAGGCCAAGGCTTACTTTGTTCTGCCGCACTGCTAAGACGACACCCTTTGGAGCGCTCTACCAAATCCTCCACTGAACTGTTCAATTTTCCATTCTGGCTGCTGGAAGCCCGAGCAGCTCTTGGCCTTCTTGAGACTTGGGTATTATGTCCACTGATGTGTGTGTGTCTCTCTCTCTCTCTCTCTCCCTCCTTTCTCTCTTATATTTGTTCATTGGCTGTCAAAGATTTGAGGGAAATCTGATTATCTCTAGGGTTCTCTCTCTGCATAGCTCTCTCCTCTCTGATGTTTTGTCCTGTGAAATTGAGACATTTTGGTCTGTCTTGGCTCCCACCTCTATCTTTTCAAAACAAGAAGTCCAGGAGCCTCTGACTGGGCTCACCCTCCCTGCTCTGTGCCTTGAGTTCTCAAGACAGTGAACTGGGGAAATTTTAGGGCTCACCTCCTTTGTTTCCCCATTTTCAAGAATCATGTCTTGTCATCTGCTGTATAATTGCTTGATACCACTGTACCTATACATCTTGTCTGTTTTATTGGTTGACGTTGTTGTTTTCTTGAGTGTAAATTTGATTCCTGTTACTCTACCTTGGCTGTAAATTTTGATCATTTACACTTTTATTTTATTTTTTTATTGTTTACACTATTACAGATGCCCCCATTTCCCCACCTTTGCCCACTTCCACCCAGCCCCCACCCCAGGACTTCACCACTCTATTGTCTATGTTCTTGAGCTATGCATATGTGTTCTTTCACTAATATCTTCATCTTCTTTGATCCAGCCCCCCACACACACACCTCACACCACTCCCCTCTGAGATCTATCAGTCTGTTCCATGTATCCATGCCTCTGGTTCTATTTTGTTCATCAGTTTATTTTGTTCATTAAATTCCACATATAAGTGAGATCATATGGCATTTGATCTCACTTTCTCTGAATGGCTTATTTCACTTAATGTAATAATGTCTGGGTCCACCTGTGTCGCCACAAAGGATGAGTTTCTTTTCTCTTTTTTAAATAATCATGTAGTATTCCATTGTGCAAATGTACCACAGTTTTTTTATCCACTTTTCTGCTGATAAGTACTTGGGCTGTTTCCAGATCTTGGCTATTATACATAATGCTGCTATGAACACAGGGGTGCATATATTCTTTCTGATTTTTATTTTGGGATCCTTAGAGTATACTACCAGAAGTAAGATTGCTGCATCAAAAGGCAGTTCCATTTTTAATTTTGAGGAAACTCCATACTGTTGATCATTTATTTTTATATGTATAAGGAAACTGGTTATGAAGAAGGTAATTAAAAATACTTAGGTACAGATATATCAAAAAGGATAATATCATATTTGGGAAGATATCCATTTACATGCACTTAAAAAATTGACAGATATATTTATAAATATAATATTAGTTTTAGCTGATGCTTGATAACAATTGACACCACCTTCCAATTAAGCCCACTGTGCTGGGATTGCAAAAAGGACAGAAAACCTGTGAATCAACTGCTACATTTGAACTTTGTGGAAGTTGTCCTCCAGCTGTAACAAACCGCACTTTGAAAAAGCTTGAGAAGTCCAAGAAAAGAAGAGTAGCGATAAATTCACTGATTTTGACTGAGCTGTGAACTCTTCCACCGTTTCAAAGGGGGCTGGGTTATGATGTTCCTGCTCTTCTGTACAGTTGATGTAAATGATACTTGAGTGCAATCACTTAGAGAACTAGAGATTTGTTCCTGGAACCAGGTCTGAGTCTACACCCACCTTTCGGATCTAAAATCAAGGAAGTCACATGTCAAGCTGAAAAGGGATGAACCAAATTTGGATGGCTGGATTTACCACTCTGCCCTCGCAGACTGTATTAAGGCAAGCAGCATGTTTCTGCTGCCTACGAACCTGAATGAGTCCCAAGAATCATCATGGGGCCACCTAGGATTTTTTCTAAAATCAAAGGTGAACAGACCTCACCGGAGAGCAGCTAGAGGTATTATTAGATACACAGGGACCAATATATTAGGTAGCAGTGAACCAGGGACAAGCCATAAGAAATTGGAGGTGAGAGGTTTCCAATTGGTATATGATTTTCTGAGGAATACATGACAATAGTCATGTAAGAGCATGAGATTTACACAGTTCCCAAGTATGATGCCTGCTCACACTATTAGTAAATTAAGCACTTTACTGCCTACCTTCCTCTTCACTGTCCTTGTGCTCCAACTCTAGAAGGTTCAGAATCAAATTAGATGGAGTAGAAACAGAAACGCAAGAAATTACAGGAAGAGAAACAGATAACACCCCTTTCCTGAATGTGGGCTTCATAGTTGACTCACATTTGAGTTAGGAATAGAGTAGTTTAGGGACAATAAAGAAGAAACCATGACTTGAAACCACATGAAGTATTTACTGGCATGTTGGGCTACACATTTTAATTCCTGATTAAAGGAGCCTGAGTTATTTTAGAATTATCCATAGTGTAAGGTACCTGACAATGTTCTCTTCCTAGCATAAGGGAGAAATAACTCATCCAGCTGAATTTAAAAACAAACAAAAAAACACTTTAAGGTTACATACCATCAGATACCCTTGTTCAGTGAAATAGTTTAGTTAACTACACTCATACCAACATACATTTGCACATACATGTATGCAGAGACAGGGAGACATAGTGTTCAGTTTCATAATTTCGAACAATATTGCACATACTATTGTCTGCTTGACTCACTAAATATTACACTATTTATTAGTAGTAATGCCAACTGATGGAGCATGATTTTCACACCTTTCCTATTGTTTTGTAGCTAGGCTTATTTTTTACCTTTTCCCCTGAACACTTTTTCTCATCTAGGTTCCTTCCAATTACATTTGTGAGGGAGAAGCCAGTAGCAAGTGTTGACTACGGCCTAGGCTTTGGCAATGCTTCAGGACTGTGCTTAATAAGAAGCCAAGCTGCTACCAGGTACTATCTGGTCTATAGCAACTAGCAGCTAATGCAAGAGAGTTAATTATTCAACAATGTCAGTAGAGGCTATTTTGAAACAAGGTTTAATGGGGATAATTAATGACCCTTAGCATCCCAAAGCTGTAGGACTAAATATGTAGATCAGGGGAAGATCACACAAATGTCACAGACACTTAATCAATTTCTGTGCCTTTTTCTTGACTGGTCCTGTGACTACAGCTACTAATGAGTTCTAAATGCCACAGGCCCATTTCCAGCTTCCAATCCGATCATCAGAGGACAGACAGCATCTCAGAAGGGCTTGTGAAGACTGCCATGTAACCCGATTTTAGCTAACATGTCCCAATGGTACTGAACCTCAACATTCCATCTGAGGCTCTGATATCCTGCCAAATTCTTGCCAGATTTATCCTGTAAACAACTATTTATTGAATGTTGCCATGTTCTAGGTATTGTGTGACTTACTGGAAATACAAAGTAAATATGGCAAAAAAAAACAAAAAACAAAAAACCCACAACAACTTACCTTTAGTTATTTTGAAGGTCAATTCAAATGTTTAACCTTTGCTGTGCAAGTGAATAAACTCTTGTTGTATTGACTAAGATGTTTACCTATAGAAGGACTAGAAACCCAATCTCGAAGAAGCCTTGCAAGTAATGATGTCATTACTTCCAGTTGGAAAGTTCAAAAGCAGGGCAAAATTCAGGATCTGTTGGTTGAATCAATTGCTTTAGATGCCATCAAAGATTCAAGTTTTTCCTACTTCCCCAATTTTTAAAATTATAGAAATCCCAGTGAACTTGTACTGAAGTCACAGGCAGAAAAGTTTTCTTACCAAAATAGTCCTTGACTTAGTCTCAACTTTTAGATAGTCACCTTCAAACAAAACTAGCCCCATTCATTTACAAACTTGCCAAAAGCCACAAGAAATTGTGAGCACATACCAACATTCTGTAATTTTCTTATTGTTTATAGAAATACTGTAGTCTTGGTCAGCTCTTTACCTGGAAATAACACACAGCACCCTAACCTACTTCATGACCAAGTTCTCAGACAGGAACTGTGGGGACCTCATTGTCTATAGTTCTACTTTTTCCTCAAAAGTATTGTAATTCCATATTTTAGAATAATTTGCTTTCAGGGCCCCCAAAAGAGCACCTTATTTTAAATCAATTGAGATATAATCTGCTTCAATTAACCCCAGATCCTAAGCGACAGGGACTGAATTAAGCACATGATAGGAGGTTCAGAGACAGGACAAATTTTAGGGTCACTTAAGTCAGTGGTTCAGTTACATCTTCAGGGACCTATGTTTCTAGCACCTCATTGGCGTTCTATGTATACTAGTCATTTCACCCTAAGTTTGGTTGTCCTTATAGTCATAAAATAGTTGCTACCAGGAATGTAGCTAGAGGGTGAAATTTAACTTTCCCATAAGTTCCAAGCAAGCCTATTTCTCTGGTACAAAATAAGTAATGGTAAATTAAAAAGGATACTCAATCATACTGTTAGAAATTAAGTCCACAATAATTGTGTATTTATGGTGTAATAGGAAACTTTTGACAAGGGAGTACAACTATTTTTGCAATGAATTAGTGTTTGGATTGCAATAATACGCACTCTTCTCCTCCTAAATACAAAATCATTTGAAACATAGATGCATCATTCAGAATCACAATGTTCAAAATATCAGGATTTTGCTACTAATACCGTGACACAGAAATTTGTTTGGTCACATGGAGTTTCTCTGCATTGCTAATAACTCAATTCCTACAATTGAGATCTGGGACAATTCACATAAGGTAGTTTGTGTCTGAAGAAGATTCACCTATAAGTGGGAATATCTGCTTCTAACATTCTTGGATCCTCAACAGTGTGTAACATTAGGAATTGCCTGCTGATTTGTCTCTGGTAAGCAGAAGGTAGCATGTGACTCTTGTGTGTATACTTAATCGAGGACAGGAGGACTAGATGAGTGTGCCAGTCACAGGGAAGTATAGGTAAAAATGGGAGAGAAAACGTATACACATGTCCTGCCTCTATTCTCACTAACTTTATTAATTATCCTTAGGGAAGACTGAGGCTGAAAGAAAAACATAAACCACACTTTCCAATATTTTCAAATATGTCTAAAGGTAAGGATATTTAAATTTATGATGGGCATGCAAAAAGGAATGCGGGACTAGTGCTTTCAACACTGTTTTTCCAGATTCTACCCAGTGTTTTCCTTCACCTTTTCATAAATGCAAGTTGCTGAAGTTCATATGTTCTCTAAGTGATAAAAGGCATTTCACCATTAATTATGTAACCATGAAGGACCATTTGGAATGCTTTTGCTTCTTGGAATAGAAATCTTAATTCTCAAGGGTTGCTCCTCTCTTTACTTGCTTTTCTGTAGTACAAAATCCCACAAGGCAATTATAATATATACCGGAAAGATAAATATGCTGTCTGGTTATTTCTACTCTTATTCTGACCCAAGAGACCTTGGATGGTCAGATACAAAAATGAAGTAATTTAAGGATTTCTGTATTTGTTGACTAATTTGTAAGTCATCCATCTGTGAGCCAAAGGTGATGGACTAGTTAATATTAATAAGGATTGAAAACCACACATAACATTTACCTGTATAATCAAAACTGAACATAGTATTGCAATGGACACTCCATAAAATAATGTGTTTTGTTAAGTAGCAGCTGTTTTTAATCTACACCTGAAGATATTAAAACTGCACAGCAAAATGATCCCTGAGGTGCTCTTTATCTTTAAGTGAATTTTTAAAATAACAGGGTTGTTGAGATATAATTAATATATCACAAAATTTGCTCTTTTAAAGTATGTAATTCAGCGTTTTTCAGTATGTTCATAGAATTATGTGACCAACACCACTGACTAATTTTAGTGTATTTTCATCACCTAAAAAAGAAAACTAATAGACATTAGAAGTCATCCCTGCCCTGACTGGCGTGGCTCAGTGGATTGAGCAGAGGTCTGAGAACCAAAGCATCACCAGTTTCATTCCCAGTCAGGGCGCATGCCTGGCTGCGGTCTGGGTTCCCAGTAGAGGGTGTGCGAGAGGCAACCGCACATTGATGTCTCCCTCCCTATCTTTCTTCCTCCCATCCCCTCTCTCTAAAAATAAATAAGTAAATCTTTAAAAAAAAGTAATGCCTCATTTCCACCTACATTGAACCCTTGAAAATCATTAATTTACTTTCTGTTTCTATGGATATGCCTATTCTGGAAAATCCACTTAAGTGAAATTATAAAATGTGTGGCCTTTGGTGGCTGTCTTTCTTTAGTTTGCATAATGTGTTTAAGTTTTTCTATGTTGTGCCATGTGTCAGTACTTCATTCCACTTCACTGATAATTAATATTCCACTATATGGGTATCCCATGTATTAGATATTGATTCTTCAGTTGATAAACACTGTGTCTACTATTTTGAGTGTCATGAATACTAATGCTTTGATCGATTATATACAGACTTCAGTATGAACATGTTTTTAATTCTCTTTGATATGTACCTAGAATTGGAATTGCTGGGTCATATGGTCAACCTGTGTTTAACACTTTGAGGAGCAGTGAAACTGTTTCCCAAAGTGGCTGCTTCATTTACAATTCTACCGTCACTATATGAGCATTCAAATTTCCTCACATCTTCATCAGCAACTTACTTTTGTCTCTTTTTTAATTTAGCTACTTTACTAGGTTTCAAGAAGCATTTTATTGCAGTTTTGATATGCAATTCTCTATTGACTAAGAATGTTGAGCTTTTTCTGTGTGTGCAACTTCACCATTTCCGTACATTCTTAAGAGAAGTATCTCTTCAACACTTTGCTTATTTTTTAATTGGGTTGCTTTTCATCATTATTTTAAGAATAGTTTGTATATTTTGGATACTAACCCCTTATCAAATATTGAGTTTGCAAATATTTTCTTCCATTCTTTCATTTGTTATTTCACTTGTTTCATGGTATCCTTTGAAGTAAAACATGTTTTTAATTTTGACGTTTTACTTTACCTTATCTTTGGTCATATGTGCTTTCGATGTCATATTTAAGAAACCACTGATTAATCAAAAGTCACAGTTTTACTATGATATATTCTTCTAAGAATTTACAGTATCATGTCTTAAATTTACATCTATAATTCACTTCAGCTTAATTTTTATGTATGATATTATAATTCTAAATTCATTATTTTGTATGTGGATATCCAGTTACCTCACACCATTTATAAAATGATGGCTTCCCCTATTTAATCACCTTCACACTCTTATCAAGTTACCAATGAGCCACAGATGTATGCATTGATTTTTCCTGAACTCTCAAATATATTTCATTGTTTTATATTCTTATATCAGTACCAAACTGTCATGAGTACGGTAGCTTCAAAGTAAGGTTTGAAGAAATGTGAACCCTCCAACTGCAGTTTTGTTTTGTTATATTGTTTTAATTATTCTGAGTTCTCCCATTTTTATAAAAAATTTAGTATTAGTTTGTCAATTTCTACAAAAGGCCAGTTAAAATTTCAGAGGTATTCTGCTATATCTTAGATCACCTTGGAATTATCATCTTAACAATATTGAGCTTTCCAATTTGTGACCATAGAGCCCATTTTTAAAAAATTTGCTTCAATGATGTTTTGTAGTTCTAAGTGTACAGATCTTGCACTTTATTAAATGTATTCTTCATTGTTGTGTTCTTTTTGATGCTATTAGTGAAATTAATGTGTTAATTTCATTTTGTATTGCTCTTTATTAATGCACAAAATATAATTGATTTTTATATGTTGATCTTATATACTGCAACTGTGCTAAAGTCTTCGATAAGTCCAAAAGCTTCCACTGCATTACTTAGAATTTCCTACATATGAATCATATATCTTCTGGAGAGAGTCTTACTTCTTCCCTCCCAATCAGGATATCTTTTGTTTCTTTTTCTTTAGTAGTTCCCCTTCCTAGGGCATCAAGAGCAATGTGGAATTAAAGTGATAAGAGAAGACATGGAAGTATTCTTTCTAATCTTAGGGGTAAAGTATTCTGTTTTTCACTATTAAATAGAATGTTGAGTGTTGTTTATGGATGTCCTTTATCAAGCTGAGAAAGTTCTATTCTAGCTCTATTTTTTAAAAATTTTTGTTTCTCTTTCATCTTGAAAAGTGGTTGACTTTATCACATACATTTCTGTATCTTCTGAAAACATCATATGGTTTTGTTCTTTTTTGCAATGATATGATAAAATACATTGATTGGCTTTTGAACCTACCTTCTAAATCCTATTTTTGGAAAAATTTCACATTGTTGTGGTGTTCAGTCATTGTTATATTTTGCTGATTTTAATTTTCTAATATTTTGTTGGGATTTTAAATCTATACAGGAGTTAGCAAAAGTAAGTTTACAGTTGCACCTGAAACATAGAGCTTATTTTTGTATTATTATTATTATTATTATTAACCTGCTTTTGCCCACCCCCCTATATTCATAATACTCTGTAGTCTCAGTTTCTTAAGATGTCTTTGTACCAGGATAATACTGGCCTCATGGAATATTTTGTGAAGTTTTCTCTCTTCTTCTAAAAAATTTGTATTACATTTCCTTTTAAAGATTTGGAAGAATTCAACAGTAAAGTTACCTGGGACCAGGTTTTCATTTTAGGAATTTTTTTTATTAATCCAGTATCTTATAGTTTAATTCAGATTATCTATTTCTTCTTTAGTTAATATTAGCAGTTTGTGCCTTTAAAGGAATTGTTCATATTATTTTCTCATCATCTTTTTTATTTATTTGGGTGTGATGTAATATATGCTGTTTTAATAGTGATTTTAGTGATTTCAGCCTACTCTTTAAAATCATTTTGACTCATGTTAATTTTATTTATTTTTTAGGAAACCAATTTTTTTTATATCTTTTTTTCTAGTATGTCCAGCATTTGGACATTTCAAGAACAATTCTTATTGATTTTGTCCTCTGTATGTGGATCATACTTTCCTATTTTTTGCACAGCTTGAATGTTTTTATTGAAAAGTGGGTATTTACGATAATACAGCAGCTCTTGAAATCGCACTCTCCATTTCCTTCCCCAAGGTTTATTATTGTTGCTGTTTGTTGTTTTCATTGCCGCTTCTACCTGTTTATTTAGAAACTTTCTTACATTCTATAAAACCTGTACCCTTTGCCATGTGTGGCTACTGCCGACTCTGCTGAGCATGACTGTTGGCTAATGATTAGACAGAGGTTTACTTAAATTCCTTAAAGCAGTGGCGTTCAGATTTTTCTGAGGGGTTTTCTGTATGTTTTGGAGACTATCTTTAAGACTCTATCAGGCAGTTTTTGTTACCAAATAAAAGTGGGGCTCAGCTTCCCACAGCCAAACACAGGCATAAGACAAAGGCTGATGGACAAGGAAAAAGGTCTTTGTTAAAATTTTGCAGTTTGGGGAATCCAGGGACTCCCTGGCTCCTGGCCAATCTCGTGCAGACCAAACCCAGCCACCCCCAGAACCAGAAGAGTGTCCAGATATCCACCTCCATCCTTTCTCCATCCTTATCTATAGCCCGAGGCCACTAAGTGGAGGGCTCTCCAGCTTCAGTCTTCCTCCCTGGAGTCTGTGCTGGGCCAGCACTGCCATAGCTACACTGCAGCTCCCCACCGTGGGGACCCAGAGCCGCTGCCAATTGCTGCAGCTGGTCATGCTCCGGGCCTGGCACCTCCAGGTCCTAGGAGCAACCTGGCTTGCACGTCCGTGCACAGATCCCAGAAAAAGAGAAGGGAGAGCGAGGTGGGGAAGAAGGCTCCTGTTTCTCTCTTCCCTCCATTTAAATCTCTGGGCTGAAATTTTTGTGCACTCCAGAAGGGTCCAGCTCCCCCACCCAATCCCATCCTTTTCTCCAGGCTACACTGGCAGGTCAGCACCTCCCCCTGTTACATGTTAACATTTAGGTACTCATGCCTCTGGTTTCCTCTTCAATCAGGGACCAGAAGGAGTTAGTAGGGCTTTTCCCTTTGTCTATCACATTGTAGCCTTGCTGCAAACTCTGTGCAAGGCTTCCTCCTGCTGCGTCTCTACCTGTGGGAGCGACATCTGTTCTCAAGCGCCATGATAGGTTGGTTGCTGGGACAACACAATGCTGTAACTAGTTTGTTTACCCTTTACTCAGGGAATGCAGTCACTCCCCCGCCACACCTTGCAGTCCCTACCTCACCAGGCCCCTCCTCTGCCAAGTGATCTCACCAGATCTCCTTGTATCATTTTCATCTTTATTTTAGTATTTGCTTCCTGCTTGTCAGAGCTTCAAGGTCAGCCAGAGATGACAAATTATAGCCTTCTCAGGTCATTCCTGTGCATAAACAAAGCCCTGCACTGGCATAGGGCTGTCTAGATTCCCAAGAATATATCTGAGATGTTTGAAGTCTTATACGGACATTTCATTCTCCAACTTGAAATTTTTGGCTAGGACTCTTGTTTGTCCTGTTATTGCCTCCTCAGTCATCTGTAATGTCAGGCAACTGACAATAATCATTTTCAAGACATGCCTAGAGAAAAGATTACTCACAGTGAACGAAGTCTAAGTCAGACCAATTAGGATAAGCCCCGTGGATGGGATTTTGGAAGGACCTCCATATAGGTTAAATGCTGACAGTTCTGTGATTGGAGTTTTTGGTGGAGCACCATATGTGTGCTTCTCTCTCTTCCAGTGGTGCTTGTCTGCTGATTATCAATGGTACTGTGACTATAAGGCTGGGTTTTTTGGGTTGGTTTTTTTTCACTTTTTTTTCCCTTTGGGCTGCTCTGATACCTAGAATGGAATGATGGGAACATTTTAGGTTGATAGGACAACCTAAAATATTGTAACAGTTGCTTTCTTTTTTCAGCTATTTTTTAAAAAATAAAAGCTTCTTAGATTGTTACAAGCCTTTGGCTAACTTCCAGAGTAATAAAAATTGATTTGACAATTTTTGCAAATATCATCATTGCTTTTAAAGAGGGTAAAACTTTGGAAATCTTTATGATGCCATTTTGAAAGTGCTTCCCAGGGAATTTTAAAACACTTAAGAAATAAAAATATAATGATGTACTGACCACAGGGGAGTAGAGGGGTATAAGGGAGTTAAATGGTCATAGAAAAAAATACAATAAAAAATAAAATAAAATAAAATACCAGAAGGGCAAGACTTTTTTTTTAATGATTTTCTTCAGTTAATAATAATTGTTATATACAAGGTCTATTTGTAAAAAGTCCAGGATTTGTTCACGTAATGAGAACAATTTGTACAACGTCGATGAGACCTGGCAGCCAAAGACAGTACACTGGAATGCACATGTGAGAACAATGACCACTTCATTGTACTAGTCACCGGGAGCAGTAGACACCATTGAGTGAGCATGTGTACTGTGTGGCTCTCGCATTCAAAATGACTGAGCAAGTAGAGCAACAAATCTGCATCAAATTTTGCATTAAGCTTGAACACTCCTGTGCAGAAACTATTCAGGTAATTCAGAAGGTCACAGCTATGAGTCACTAGTGATTGGAAGCTTCATCACAACACACCTGCTTGTATATCATGTCTCATGTAGAGTTTTTTGGTGAAACATCACATCACTGAGGTGACTCAGCCCTCTACAGCCCAGATTTGGTGCCCTGCGACTTCTGTCTTTACCCAGAACTAAAATTACCTTTGAAAAGGAAGAGATTTCAGAACTTTCATGAGATTCAGGAAAATATGATGGGGCAACTGATGGTGATTGAGAGAAGCATGTGAGGTACCAAGGTACCTACTTTGAAGGGGAGTGAGGTGTTGTCCTATGTACAATGTTTCTTGTATCTTGCATCTTCTTAGTAAACGTCTCTATTTTTCATGTTACATGGCTGGATACCTTCTGAGCAGACATTGTATGTGAGTATTTAATAAATGTTTGTTGAATGAATCAATACCTTATTGTATTGTTAACTTGGAAGTCAATATATTTTAAATATCAAAAAATAGATTGTATACATAGTATACTGAAGAGTGTCTCCAATATTCTTAGGCTGTGATTCCATTGCTTGTTCTACACTACTTCATTCAATCTTCACAATAACCATTTGTAGTTTCACTGAAGTAAGAGATACACAGTAATCTTCTCAAGGAAATACAGCTAGTAAGTGGCTGAATGGAACTGAAACCAGAAAACTGAGCCTGAAACCAAATTCTTAAACAGAATATTGCCTCTTCTCCCAACTCCTTGTATTAAAGAATTTTACTTCACAATGTCACAGAAAATATAATTTAGGTAATAAATTTATTTTAAAAATATAGATATATTAAAGAGGTAATTTTTTTCTCACCTAAATCCCATAGATTTTGAACTTAGCACTAGTGATTTACTAAAACTATACCAAAGGTCAGAATAAACTGACTGCATTAGTTATTGAACAGAGTCTCATAATATATCCGCAGTTTGCCTGAAAGAAAAGCGAAGTCGCGTCCTGGGTGGGAGGAGTCCTTCCCTCCTTCTGCCTTGCTTATCCAGGGCTCTGAGAGCCATATTTCTTTCCTTTACCTCAGGGTCACTGTCAACACTCTTCTCTAACCTATCTTTCTCTCCGTTTTATGATTTATGCTCCTAATACCCTCTGATATGATATAATATGATAAAATATGATGACATGATATAATCTTTATTTAATTAAAATATTTTATTCTATCTTCTTGTTTTGGACTCCAATGACTTCCGGTCACCTAAATGACAAATTCCAAACAACTTTCCCCATCATGGGAGATTCCAATAAACAATTCTAATAAGAATTAATTGTTGTTGTTTTTTTTTTGTCTTCATCAAATGTACATATACTGTTATTTAAAACTACATGTCATGGAATTTGAAAATAAAGTTTCTGAATTTTCAGGTTTTACCTTCTAGCCTCCTTACTCCCTCTTTGTAGGTATGACCATTACCTAGTAATGTCACTTTTATAGCCTCAGTTTGTCCATCTATATAACGGAATAAGATATGCCACTTTGACAAGATTGTTAATAAGACTTGAAGAGGTCATTTGTATACTTAGCATATATGAGCTACGTAAGTTCCTAGTATTAAGTAACATAATTATTAAGTCCTGTAATTACACTCTCTGACTTTTTATTTATTTAAAAATTTTTTCAGCTCTGGCTAATGTGGCTAAGTTGGTTGGAGCATCATTCTGTACACCAAAATGTTGGGGGTTTAATTCCCGGTCAGAGCACATACCTAGGCTGCAGGTTCAGTCCCCAGTCGGGGCTTGTATGAGAAGCAACCAATTAATGTTTCTCTTTGACATAGGTTTTTCTTTCTCTCTCTCTTCCTCATCCTCTCTCTCTCTCTCTCTATCTCTCTCATTTTCTCCCTCCCCCTCCCTCCTTCTCTCTAAAATCAATAAACATTTTAAAATAAAATTTAAATTAAAAAAATTTAGTTACAGTTGACATACCATAGCATATTATTGGGTTGGCCAAAAAGTCCATTGCCTTTTTTCCGTATAATGGCTCTAGTCGTACTTAATTGTCTTTAACTTCATTCAAAACAATTTTGTTATATTGTATTACAACAGCTGTCATATCAGGGTGCATTTAAAAAAACATTAAAATTGGTGAATTTTTGTGCAGCCATTTTAATATTGAAGATGGAATAAAGCATGCAACATTTTTGGCATATCATGCTTTTTATTTCAAGAAAGGTAAAAATGCAACTGAAACAAAAAAAGATTTGTGCAGTTTATGGAGAAGACACTGTGACTGATCGAACATGTCAGTCAAGTGGTTTGGGAAATTTCTTGGTACTGTTGACACTTTTGCCAAATAATTCTTTGCTGTGGGGCTGTCTTATGCATTGGACGATGTTTAGCAGCACCCCTGGCTTCTGCCCACTAGAAGCCGACAGCAGGACACAGCTGACATACTCAAAATATCCAAATCCATAAAGTTATTCGTGAAAATAAAAATTGTGTCTTATTTTATGGAGAAAAAAATGTAACAAACTTTTTGGCCAACCCAATAGTTTCAGGAGTACAACATTGTGATTAGATGTTTATATACCTTACACAGAATTACGCTGCTAAGTCTAATACCCATCAGAAAACGTACATAGTTATTACCATGTTATTTACTACATTCCCTATGCTGTGACTATTTTTATAACTAACAGATTGTATTTCTTAATCTTTCTCACAGTTTTCATCCCTCCCCCAACTCCCACTCTCATCCGATGACTATCAAAGACAAATATCATATTATTTCACTTATATGTGAAATCTAAAAAAACAAAATAAGCAAACCAACAGAAACACTTCAGACCTTTTCTGTGGGTGTGCCAGCTCTACTGCTCTTGTTCTGTGTTGTGGAGGAAGTCTAGAGATTGTGTGCCATCTGCCCATCTCACAAAGTCAGGCCCAGTTCCGAGAGCCTCCCACTTATTTTTCCAGGATCAGTGCCCTGACGTGTTCAGGGTTGTGCATCTTTTGCCACCCCTGCAATGCTGAACTGGCTGCTGCTCTCTGTGTGCCCTCCGAAGGGGCTGACACATGCCAGGTATGGAGATTGCACTTACACGACGGAGGTAGACCATGGCGTGCCTGCTACAGGGGTACATGCAGAGTGATGGGGGTGTTTATTGGCTGGCTGTGGAGATTCTCAGGTGAATGCTACGATTTTTTTGCACAGGATTCTTGGTGGAGTCTGTGAGTCAGTTAATAGGATCTGATACTGTTTGTTGAGATCCATGTGCTGTTTACTGTGGCCCTTTTTTTGGCTACTAGACTTCCCAGGTAATTAAGCTGTGCACATCCCTTTAATAATTGATGTGGTGAGATGGAAGTGGGCTTTTGGGCAACATCTCTTAGGGCTTGGAAAGCTGGGCAGTCACTTCTCTTCCCCCACCGTACCCTGGGAGAAATCACTAACCAAGAGAAGCTTCTTACTATCTTACTATTCTCAGATTTTTTTTTCTCCAGAGGTTCCTGTTCCAAATGCCTCTTCCCTATAGATATTTTCATCTGTAGATTATTAAAATTGGTGTTGTGTGGGGGTATGTGGGCTGGAACTTCCAATTCTACCATTTTGCTGATACTACAGTTCATTGTTCTCTTTACTTCCTGAAGCTAGATATTTTATTTCCATCTTTTTAACTTAGCATATCTTCACCATGTATTTCCTATGGCTATATCTTGTTTTCCTAGAGCTTACTGTGATCCTATACAGTAAGCCCTCCGAAGTCTGACATTTAGCCTGCCTTCCTCACTGTGTTTCACCATGTCAAGAAGTTCTTAGTAATTCCATAACTTTTAGTTAAATAGTGAAGAAGATAGCAACAGAGAAATTCATGTAATTACTCCTACTTCCTACAACTATTGCCAGAGATTTGCTTTTTCCTTGAAGTCTTTAGTCTTTTCTCAGGTTTTTGTATTGTAGTGTTTTTAAGTGCTATTTTAGTTTGTTTCTTGTTTATTCATTTTTTAATGAAGAGAAATGGGTTTAGATGTCTTCTTAAGCACAACTTTACGTATGTAGGTTTTCTGGTGGAATACTTCATTTATCTAAAAATCTATAAAAGCACCAATGCATAGTTTTTCGCTAACATTTAGTGTGTGATAGAAATTCATATAGTTTGCATTTTTCTGTAATCTCTCTGGGCCTGCTTTTCCTTTCAGGGCTCAATTTTATGCAAGACCATCTAAGATAACCCATTGTTCTTTTCTGTACCTTGTTATTATGTACTCAAAACTATCTTGCATTTTTGGGCATGTTTCTTCACAGACTCTTTTTGTCACTAATACCATTTCAGTTTCCTAAAGCGGCTTACATGTTCCAGGCTATAATGCACAATTCTTAGCCTCCTTCTCTACCCTGAGCTGAGCTCCTCACTTTCTGAATGGATTTAGTAACAGAGTACCTGACTAGGGGTGGGATGTAGACACATGCATAACCACCTGTTTTTCTAGTAGTTAGTATAGACTTTTAATAGATTACCTGCAGTAAGGTAAAACCTTTTCCTTAATACTTCTAAAGTGCTATGTTATTCTGGTGAATGGGCTACAAATTTGTAGAGCATATCTTTGTATCTCATTCCAAACCCATTATAGTTTCTTTAGTTGAGAAACTCCCAAAGAAGCTATGATTATAATTTTACTTTATATCTTCAGGAGTCTCATAATGAGAAACATGAAAAGATTATACAAGGAATGAATAATATCACACCGTAGAAACCTGGACTACTTCTATGATAGCTAATTTTATATGTCAACTTGACTGGGTTAAAGGATGCCCAGATTGTGGGTAAAACATTATATCTGTGAGAGTGTTTCCAGAAGAGATCAGTATTTGAATCTGTAGACTGAGTAAAGACTGCCCTCACTAATATGAGTGGACATGATCTAATCTGTGGAGGGCCTGAAATGAACAAAGGGCAAAGGAAGGACAAATGTGCTCTCCACGTGGGCTGGAACATCCCCACTCTCCTGTCCTCAGACTCAGTGCTCCTGGTTCTCAGGCTTTCAGACTCAGGCTGGGTCTCATGCCATTGGCTTCCCTGGTTCTCCAGCCATAGAATTTGGAATGAAACTACATCACTGGCTTTTTGGGGCTTCCAGCTTGCAGACCATGGGATGTAGCCTCCATAATCAAGTAAACTAATTCCTTATAATACATATCTTTCTATATATTTACATCCGCATAGCTGTGTATCATTTTGGATCACAATGTAAGATAAAATGTAAATAGGTCAATGAAGCCTTAACATTAATCTATGTTTTCATTTAAGGAGGTAGGACAACATGATGTATGCTCTACAATTTTAAAAATGTTTTCTTGAAGGGCACTTCCAATCCCTTTGCCCCCCATAATACTCTTTTGTATCACTGAGGGAAACATATTGGCCAAATAGACATGAGATTTAGTCCCCTTTCTCACTGCTTAAATTGTTAGGGCTTAATTTAATCTAACTTGAAAGCAGAAGTACCTCTGAGTAGCACTTGCTATCCTAAAAATATAAAGCCAAAGTGAGAGGCAACAGTGTTTATTTGAGATTTAAAAGAACAGCTATTTGTATATTGCTGATTCAGCAGAAATGCAAATAGTGTTCCAGTTAGAAGGTGAAGTCAAGGGGTACTTACGAGAAATGGAAGGGGAGCAGTTGCATCAATAGAAGGAAAGAATATCTATAGGTACAGCAGATAAGCTACATCATAATGCTAATTTTAAAGAATATCTATAATTTTCAGTCCAGGAGGTAGTCACTATGCTTGCTTTCCTATCTTTAACAATGGCTGTTTGGGATATAATGTTGAAGGTCACTTGGCACCATTTTAACATTCCTGAGTTTGGAGGAGTGAGACCCATGGAGCAGTTCCTGTGGGACGGCAGCTCTGACTCCTTCACAAAGTGACTACATTTATATTATTTTTCACACACTAATGAAAATCTAGTGGATGTAAGAGTTTAATAAATTAATAGAGACATTTATAACCCTCAAATCAATTTATAAAAATTAGGAAAACTCATACTTCACAATAGATTTTAGGTTATAAATATATAGGCAATGTAAAGTAGAACATGTACTACTTATCCTGGGATGAAGAGGACTTAGAGATTTAAGCAGTCAAACATGATATTTAGAAGCTCAACAGACATTTTTAAAATAAATACCATTTTGACTCCTAGATTATCTGCATAATTACATTAATTTTATTTTTCTATGTTGACACACCTTTTAAAATGTGTATATTAAAGTGAGGGTAACAAAAGCAATAAAGTGAGAGGTTTGCAGTCAAATAATAGAATTATGACACATTTGTGTGAAACTCAGTCTCCCAAAATATGCACTCTATGGGAGAAATGTAAATTTGGGGAGAACCAAAACAACACTTTATATCTGCTAATCATGTAAAAGCATCTGGCAGGATGGGAGGCAACCTATTAAGTCATTAGCACTGAAAAACTTCTACAGAACACCTGGGATATGCAGGGAGCGGAATGAGGACATAATATATGTAGGGGAAAACCACTTACAAGAACAAGTAATTGATTTTCATTTACTATTTAATCTTGTTATTTTGTATAATGGACAAAACAGTCTTTGGTGATTTGATTGTACTTGATTTTTGCTTCTACACTATGGCATTTTGGAGAAGAGAATAATTAATTTAACATACCTTGTGCATATTTTACTAAATTTGTTCCTACAGCTTTTTGTAGGGTTGCATGCTTTACAAACTTATTAACATAAAAAGCAGGACTTTCAAGTTGTTCACTTGGTTTAGACACAGCAACATCTCACCCTCCCTATCAGAAACATCAGAAATATCATTTCTCACAATTGTCCCAAATGTTCTCAAAGACAAGATAGGTCTTCAAGGGACAGGTGGTTACAACTTAAGCCAATTAACAACCTCAGCCATAAGGGGTTAGCCAAGTACAGTGAGAAGCAGAAACAAAACACAAAATCTAGACTAGTGGGAGGTAAGTTAAAAAAAAATCAATAGTTAATTCAATTTTTTAAAAATGTATCAATACTTACTCTTCCTGCCTCCTGCCTTATCTCCCTCCTTCCAGCTTGCCCTTTCTTCCTCTGTTTCTACCTTCTTTCCTACTGCAGTCTTTTAATTGTTACCATTTATCTCATATTATTCCTTTAGAAAAAAGTCCCTATTTTAATGTAAAATACCTAGTATTTGCAGGTTTTCTTTTTTAAGTAGAAAGTATGTTCAGAACACTATCTTGTAACAGAAAAGAATCACATTAACCATATATCACCAGTGCCTCTGAAATGTTTAAGGATATATATATATATATTTATATTTATATATACAGAGAGAGAGAGTATAAATCTAAATGTGTTCTATTATTTTTATTCAAATAGTGCAAGCTATTTTTATGCATTCATGGACAAAGCAATATAATGCACAGTTTCCAATACTGCTATTTAGATAGTTGCACTCTTCTCAATGATCATTGAGAAAAATTTCCTTCATCCTTCCTCAGTAAAAGTAATTGAACACAAGAAATACCTTCACAATAAGGTTAAACATGCATGTTAGAATCTGCTGTGTAATCCTTTCTTGATGTTCCTATAGCTTTACCTTTGTCACTTAAAACTGAATGTTTGATCGAACTGTTGCCCCTCAGCTCTGATGCTCATTTCTGTATGACCTTGTCAATTTCCCTCGCCATCCTTCAAAGACCCTTCGTTGTTTTTAGAATAAAGTCTAACAATCAGCATGGTCTGCAATCAAGTCTCTGCTGACCTCAACACACACACACACATACTCTCTCAGTTCCTCAGGTAATCTTCTCAAAGTCATTACTGCTCTGTAATTTTTCTTTATGACAGTCATTAATATTTATATATGCTAAGCTGTTACAGAACAAAAATTGAGGTTCAGCCACCTGTTACCACAAAAAACCAAATTGGTGCTGACGCAAAAGCAAAGAGGTTTATAAAGGCGCCGCACAACCTGGGAGAACGGTGGACTCCCATCTCCAAGCCCGCCTCAGTCCTGCTCAAGCCTGCAGTTCTTATAGGGATAGGGAGGGGAGGGCTTTTTTCCTAATTCAATTATCTTTCTAGTTTTTGGCATGCTTGGAGCTTTTCCATTTATCTTTTAGCTTTCTGCTTTTTGGGGCCTTGTCCATTCCTCTCTAACTTTGATGCACTCAGTGTAAGAACCTTCCCCTGCTGCCATCTTGGCTAATGGTCAGAGACTCCCCTGGCACCCCAACTGACTGTTCCACTGTTAGAAAACTATAAGCTCTATGGAAGCTGTGGCCACATTTATTTTGCTTCCTGATCTATATATCTACCCCTTTGCAGAATATAATAGGTATCAAAATAAGAATTTTTAAATTAATGACTGGCTCGGTATATATTTTAATTTTCTTTCCAAATGAGATTATATTTTTCATACTTTCACTTTTAACCTTTTAATATCCCCAGTATGGATTATATCTTTATACCTAGATAATAACCCTTATGGGCATAAATTTAAATGGTTAAATTTAACCCTGGCACTTTCAGGATTAAGCCTATCTTTCAGACTTCTACACTTTTACTACTCAGGCTCTTGCAATTAAATCTAATTATCTCGCCCATGTGGTTTTACTAGGTAGAGCAGTTGACTCTTATCCTCACGTTGGTTTTGCACTGATATTGCCAAGATTTAGTCTTGCTTTACTCCTGTCACTCATGCTTGTATCTTAGGCTCCAAAGGCTTCGCCCTCTAAAGTGATTTGCCTGCCTGTGACCTGAACTTCACTTCAGTACATTGAAACAGTTTTCTCATCACACTGTTTGGAATCTGCAGGTGACTTGCTGATTCACTGCCTCCTCAGGAATTTGGTCTTCTTGGTTGCTCAGCCTATAGTATGGGTCTTGTTTGGCTTGAATTCTAATGTTCATAACAATGTAGGCTTTGCCTTATCTGATTTTACCTCAATCTCTGGTATTATGTAATTCTCTAAATTATATTATGCATCTGGTTCTTAGTAATGTAGTTTCGGTTTTCTGGTAAATAGGAAATTCCAATACTCTTAAATATGTTGTTTTTAATATATGGTACCTCAAATCACTTTTGGGTGGTAATATATAAATATAAACAAAAATACTGAAATATGCTTCCTGACCATTAGTGAGGCATTAAATATGTAATCAAATATAACTCATTGCTATGCAACCTGTTTCCTATATAGGGTTGCTATATATAGCAAATAGAAATATAGTGCAACCAGTTAAGTATGTCCCAAATAATATATTTACATATTTACTCTACTAAAATATTATTCATTGTTTATCTGAAATTTACATTTAACTGGGAATCCTGTATTTTATATGGCAACTCTACCACTATACACTGTGTGATGTTAAAAAAAAAATGTATAAATTTATTTTTATTAGTAAACCAGAATGAGTAAGAATCAGAAAGAGATATGAGTTCCTGGAAGGAATTCTTGCTCAGCTTTATTAGCTGCTAAATGCTCTCACTTCTGAAGTAATCACTTTACACAGTTATTTTCAAAATTACAAGTATTTTTTCCTTGATTTACTTAAAACTCTTATATTTAAATGAGCTCTTGAAATAATTAAATATTTTCCCTTTTTAACTAATTTTTGCTATCATAATGTTCTTGACTGTTCCTATATTACCTTTGCCATTTTAAACACTTTTTTTTGTCATAGGTGTTTTCTATTTCTTATTTAGCTTCATTTTAATAGATTTTTTCTTAATTCATTTTGAATTTTCAATTGCTTGCGTCTTGTTATCTATTCTTCCTGAAAAAAAGACCCATAAATCAATGATACATGAATTAGATTAATACTCTATTGATTGATGACTATAAGGAATATTTTAATGACATCTCCATAATGTATGAACTTGAATCACTGACTGCATAGGAAAAGTAAAAATTTCAATGTAAAAATCCTCTGGCAGAGAGCTTAGACATATTTAGTTTCTTAGATCAAATTACAAATATGTATAAATAAAGTTATATTTGTTTTCAAAAGGACGAGAATAGCTTAAGAAAAATCCATCATATTTAAATTGTCTTTTAGGAAAATATTTAATGAATAAAATTCCAAAAATAAATGAAATATAATAAAATCTATTGCTGTGAAATATTTGAAAAAACAGGCATATTTATTCATAAACAATTCAGTTTTCAAAAATTTAAACATTTAAGGCACACTTGGGTAAAATTTCAATAAGCCATTGATATATCAAAGCTAGTATAATTACAATTATATTATTAATTATTTGGTGAGTGCTTAGTTAGTCTGGACCAGAAATTGCACTTAGCATTTTATGTCCATGTCTTACATTTATTATCATTCTATGAGATGAGCACTACTTCCCCTGCTTTTCAGAATAAGAAATATTTACATTTATTTCTTAACAGTTATTTTTTCAATTTAGGAAAACAGCTAAAATGTATATTAAACAAAACTATATTTAAACATGTTTTTGAAAAATCAATGTCTCATGTAATTTTTTTTTTACCATTACCCCTCCTTGCCTTTTGCTGGAATATCAACTCTCATTGCTCCTTTGAAGGAAAACAGATGACTGTACTGAAGAGTACAGTCTGCTAACAGAGTTATTAGATCTAGATTTTACCCTTAGTCTGTTAAACATTAACAGTGATATTGGACAAATTACCACAGGCTTCATTTCCTCATATAAATATGGATAAACAATGCCTGTATCATAGCTCTGCTGTAGAGACTAAATTGCAGAAAATGATATACACTTACTGCCTGGCATATACTAATTACTTAAAACTTGTAGTAATCAAAATTATTTACTTAACGTACTGTGGACCAAATTTTTCCAGGTCATGTTTTTTCTCCCTTGCCACTACTTTTTGCTTTATTTTATATTGAGTTGAAATTGTCTCTTGGTAGCTTTCCTCAATGTTTATCTCGACCTAAGTTATATGGGGTCCATTTTGCCTTCTCATGTCCATCCTTTGTCTGTTTTTCAAGCTTATAATCAACCAAACAAATAGACCATCCTATTACCATGGGATTTCTTTAATCCAACACTCATTTTTCTTTGTCACATTTTTTGCAGAAGCAGAAAAACGAAATGACCGGCTAGGAAGCATGTGTTTGACAAGTGTAAAATACCCAGTGTGATTATGTTTTTCTAACGTGTAAAAGAGAAATCTCACTACCTATACCCTTGGGAGGGAGGATATAATACAGAGTGGAAAAGATATATAAATCAATTACAAAAAGGGATTATTTATAAAAAGAATTTTTAAAGGGATTAAAATGGTTTGAAAACAGGAAAAAAAAAGGAGTAAGCATGAAGACAATTCAATATTAAGCCCAAAATAAATGTAACTGACACAATTAGTTTTTCATTTATACTTTTACTTTTTCAAAGATATGAGACTAGAGAATAGATGGTAAGAGATGCAACAAATTGAAGGTGGCAGAGATCTTTTTAAGAGTTAAGATTTTATCTGGGTTTTTTTGTTTGTTGGTTGGCTGGTTGGTTTGTTTGTCGATTTCTTTTCCCCCCCGCTTCCATCTCTTTCTTAGATCCCTTTCCTCTCCACTACCAGGAAATCTTATAAGAACCAATTATATTATTTTTAATTTTTGACTATTAAAAAGGTAAGGGTTAATAACAAAAAATGAGGAAGAATCAAGAAGTGTGATTAAATAAGCATAACAGATAATTAAATAAAAATCTTAGACAAATGAATGTTTTGGAACATTAAAAGCACAGTCTAGCCCCAGGCTCTTGTGCTGGCCTCTGGTGCTGACATTTGCATTTGGTAAATCGCTCTTTGTTATTTAGCTCAGGCAAAATACTAGAATGCGATGGTCAGCATTCCTTTGAAAATGTGGTTCCCCTCCAAGTTCTAGGCCCTGGGTTTGTGCATCCTCCATTCAGCTCCCTACCTAGTGGTCCACCTCTGTGGACAGCAGGACCAATAAAATGGCATTGGTCCAGTCAAGTTGGCGTAAAATATATAGAAGAAAATGGAATCAGTCATATCAACCAAGATGGCTACCAGTCATCCATGGCACTTGGATTCAAGAGGGAAACTACCTAAGTCAGGATAGATACATCTGGCAACGAGGCATGCCTAAGATATCTACACACTTGATCAGGATAGCCATGTCTGCAGAGCAGAGCCATCCATAGGCTCCTGGGGAAATTCCCGCTTACCATCAGGGATGCCAAGACACTTATTGAGAGACCCAGAAGGGTAGAATATACTACTTTCAAGGTGTAACTGAGGTAGGTTCCAGATCACTGCTGAGGCAGCTGACCTCCACACCAAGATGCTGCTCCATGCTGATGTCCCTTGGCATTGTCCTCTAGAGGCTCTGCCCTGCTGGACTGAGGACTTCATCTGCCCTGCTGCCCACCTGGCTCCAGAGATCCTTCCTTGCAAAATGCTGACAATCTCTCTTGCTCACCAAGCTGACTTCTGGACCCACAGACTGAGACTCTGGGACTCAGTTTCTTTATCCCCCAGTTCTCCCATGTGATGTTATTACTGATTGTTTCTGAGTGATTAGTATTGTTATTAGGTTCGTATGGATTTGGATTAAATCTACATTAATAAAAGCTGAATGAACCTGCATTAATAAAGTCCAAGTGAATAGCCTAGTCGCCTTTGTTGGCTCTGGCTTGGCGCTTTCAGTTCTTAAGGCCTGGATGAGAAGAGCTGAGTAGGAACCAAAGGCTGGCTTATAGGGAAGATTATATCACGAACACAAGCTTCTGACAACCTCTAACCTCTGCTCTGAGGTTAAGAAATCTCATCATGGCTGCATGTGGCAGACTGGCTGCCTCTCAGCTCAAGGTCGCCACCCCACCCTGAACGTGGGAATAGTCACTAGTATTTCCCTCTCTCTTTCTCTCTATGTCTCTTTCTTTCACTCAACGCAAGCAACTTTGTCCCTATAATTAGGCTTTGGCTTCCCTCCTTTGATACAGAACAGTCTATATGTAGCATTATTCATTAGGGCAGTGTAGATAGCACTGTGTTACTTTCATCCTAGCTAATCCTGCGTCTCAGTCTGAAACTCAGAGAACAAAAATGAGAACATATCTAAACATCTGATTCACCTTCCTTCTAGTATAAATTTCCTGGGGAAAGGGAAAATTTCCTCTCTTTATTTCATGATATATAACTTCATACTGACTCCACCAAGCTTAAGTAGAAAGACAGCCTTATTTCAATAGTTTTTACCAAGAAGATAAGCTTGTGATTTTTGTAGCAAAATTTTGATTTTCATCAGTTATATATTATTCTACAACTTTACATTTTTGATGCCTAATATTCATCTTCCACCAAGTAGAAGGATAAATTGGTTGAACCAGGTAAAAGTCATATATTCAAAAAGGCAGTAAAAAGTGCACATTAAATTTTTTAATCATTACCCTTTATACATGTTATTATAGACATGCTGAGAGAATCTATTCAATGGTCATATGCTATCCCACAAAGGGGATATCATAATTTATTTTGAAAAGTTTCCATAATTTTTCAAATTTAATTCATTTTCAGGGTTTTCTATATTATTGTTTAAACAACAATTTTTATTAACTTATGTGTTGTCTCTTTCCAGAAGCTAACACATTAATACCATTTGTAAGAACTATTTATTTTAGAGTTGGTATCATTAATGATCTTAGTTCTTAGAATTGGTGCTTCCATATTTTAAGAAATTCGATTATTTAAGGAATAAGTAATCTCTATGAAAAAAATGTTAGATGACATATTAATCTCACTATGCACTTTTTTTTACAGATTTTTCCCCAAAAAATCCTCTTTGCAACCCTTTTCTATATAAAAGAAATTATCTTCAATGTTCTTAATATTTTATCTCATTCATACCATATAATTATACTTAATTCATATGACAATGTAACATAATTTATTTTTTTAGAAAAATAATGTGTGTATTTTCCATATAAAAGCAAATACTTATTGTCGAACATGAATAATCATACCAGTACTCTATGTTCTTTTTATATAAATTCACTGTGAAAATGCATTATTTTCTGAAATTTGTCATGGCTGCTAAATATTTCAAGGTCTTTAGTTTCCAATGTAAAAAAAATCTTTATTAGCACAATCATTTTCCCTTAAGTAAAATCTCATTTAAAAGGGAGTTTTGGGAATCAGTTGTTTCTATGGTAACTGAGAATTCAAGTGGAATTATAAACTGCTGAAACAGGATCCATTTGATCAATCACATGAAAGAAATTTAGGGAAATACTATCTACTAAAAAGCAGTAAAAGGCATTAGTTTTCTTTAAGTGAATTCCTGGGAAAAAATATATCACTTCTTTGTGTTCATTGTGTTGTGTTCACTTCAGTGTTTCAGCCAAATTCCAATATAATATATAGTTTAATTATAGTAATAGGACTTAGGAGTTCTTTACTGGTAAAGGGAAGTACATAAAACAATGCATTCATGGTCAGGGTGGAGGTTTGGGGCCCATATTTTACTGTTACCCCAGCTTCCCTTAGGGCTTCCAACTCTTACAGCTGTGTGCAGGAGGACCGATCACAGAATCAGGAACCTAGTACAATTTTAGCAGTAAACATGTATACAACCTACTTAAATGCATAGCATTCTAAATGTATAGAGAACAAACTTTAGATAATAAGCTTAAGTGAGGCCTTCTCTTCCATTCTGAATGTAGATGTTGGTCCTCCCAAATAGTCCCACATCACTTCACCTTTGAGGTTCAGGTTTGATGAGTTATAAACTTTCAAGAAGAGGAGAAATGCCTTACCAGACTCTCCCCTAGGAGGAGAGGGAGAGAGGGAAATCCAATGTGCCCTGACTTCAACACAATGGGTTCTGGGCCCCGAGTGTCCTATATGAACAATTGGAGTAGCAATTTTTTTCCTTAAAAAATGAAGGTGAATATGTGGTAAGTAGAGATAAAGAAGTGTGGAAGTAACACTGAAAATTCTGTCCAAGTTATTTAAATCTTTATTCATACACCTTCAAATATAAATTAAGGAACAGACTCAGACATTTTAATGAGAACAAAATTGATCCATTAAAACTAGTAAGTTCTTATAAATCATAGTTTTCTATTATGAATTGTTTCCTCAGTGCACTTTTTATTTTAGAAATTTATTTTAATATTGAATAACAGATTTTTAAAAATTGTTGCTCAATAGTTCATTTTCTTCTTCCATATGAAAAAGGCGTACATCTAGTTTACTATTAAATTATACATAACACTGCCACCAGTCTCAGAATGATATTGTGAAAATTAGATAATATTTACAAGGAGGTTTTACAAACTACAAAAGGCAAAAATAAATAAATAAATAGAAAGATAGATAGATAAAACTGACATCATCATCCTTGGTAATGTGATGAAATCTATTTGTTTTGGACAAGTATAAGTACCAATTAAATATAGTTTTATTTTATCAATAAATATATCAATTGTAAATCTCAATTACATTTCCTAGATTCAGGTATTCAAGATCCAAAACTTTATTTTTAACAGTGCATACTCTAATGCTCTCTTCCATTGAGTAGGCAGATAAACTTGGCCCGGCAGACACAACCCTGTTTGTACAGAAGTGGTTGTGCCACAGTCCCATTTGTCACAGGAGGCCAAAGGATTGAAGGAAATGGGACTGATACTTAGGCAACATATGTTGCTGCAAACCCACTTCTCATCACTGTCTTGAAGGTGCCCATGTGTTTCGGTATTCGCATAGCTTCCTAAGATACATTTTTTTAATTGCTTATCATCTCATCCACTTAAAGCTACTATGCAACCAGCCTCCCTCAACTTACTGCCTCCCTCTCAAGGGCCAGGATAGTGAGTCCTTTGTTTCAGTCTTCTAGAGGAATATTTTTCTTGAGGAAAAGCTATACTCATATAGACACTTCAAGTTACTACTTTTATAATGTACTTTTATAATATACTCCAAATTTCTTCCTTTACTTTTTTTACCTTTTCAACCAATTCTATGCTTTCTAAGAGATTAAGCATTTGGATTATGAGAAGTAGGATGACTTAAACC
>PVJD01013264.1:0-34925 GCA_004026545.1 Mormoops blainvillei
CCGCCGGAAGCCCCGCCTACATGCCGCGAGAGCGTAACGGCCAAGTCTCGCGAGAGCTGTCAAGCCGTCCTACCTGAAGCTGAGGAAGGCGGGTCGCTGCTGCAGGAACTCCCTGGATATTTACGTTGTCTGCGACTCGGCGCAGGTAGGGGATGGAGCGAAGGTCTGGGAGGAGGAGGAGATGCTCCGGGGGGACGTCGGGCCCCCGCGTGACCCGGGTGTGGACACTGCCTCTCCATCCTGCAGCGGACTGGGGCGCAGGGTCCAACCAGTCTATACCCCCACTGGCTGATCCCATTATACCCCACGCATCGGAACCTACAAACGTCCACCAATTCGGGGGCTTTGTGGGTTGTTTTTTTGTTTGTTTGTTTTTTGCTTTCCCCTAGGTCATTCAGCTAACCCAAGGCTTCTTAACCGCGGCACTGCTGCATTATGAGCCCAAAAAGTCTTTGTTGTGGGCGCTGTCCTGTGCATTGTGGGGTGCTGAGCAGCACCCTTGGTCTCCTCCCACTAGATGCCAGTAGCACCTCCACACCAGTTCTGAATGTCTCCAGACATTGCCTGGGGTCCTCTAGGAAGGCAAAAGTCAGTGCTTGAAAGTCAGTGACCGAAACTTTTAGTACCACCTGCTCTGCATGCGCTGAGGAAGATGAAAGTGAGCCGGGTACTCAAGATACTTAAATCTAATTAGCGGTAATGGAAACATAGCCAGAGAATTGCATAAGAATAAGATGCATTGTAGACTGTACAAAAGAGTTTAGAAAATGGAGAGGTGATTGAAGATGGAAGCCAGCAGGGACACATCTGTGTGGAAAAGCATGACTTCATCTGGGCTTTAATGGGTGTGATTTGGATGGCGGCAAAGAGAGTAAATACTTGACACTCCTGTAGGCAACTGCCATCCCCCAACCCCATGACAGTGGATCATTGATCACAGCGATCTTTCCCGCTGACCACACTCTCAAAATCTTTCCCAGCACCAGTTCCTGGCTGCTTCTACCAGTTGATTAGAACTGGCTCAGGGAACAAACCCCTTTGCCCTACCTACTCAAATCCCCTTTCCATTCATAAGACATATCATCTTTAACGGTAAGCTTGTGATGTATACCATTCCCTCCCCAAAGTCTTTCCCCTGCTCAGTTTAAACATACTCAATTCCTTCGGTAGCTTTTGTCCAGAATATTCCTTAGCCTAGCTCTCCCCCTCCTCCCAACACACAGTTCAGTTATTGATTCTTTTAAAGTAAGATTCTCACAACTGAGTCCATTCCCCAGAGATGATAATATTACTGAAGAGGTCATGGTCTTAATGCAGCCTAGAATTCCATTAGCTTTTTTTTGTTTTTTGTTTTTTTTTTGACGACTGTATCAGACTGCTGCGCCTTACTGGGCTTCCAGTAAATGAAAACTTTTGGGTTCCTGCAGTTGCTCTTAAAATAGGATTCGTCAGCCTATTGTGCAGCTCATTTTTTTAAGCCCAGTACAGGATATTATTTTTCATCCTACTAAATTCTACTATGTTAATGTCATACCTAATGAAGAGATATTTTTGAATCTTGACTTTTGCCTTATAATAAATTTATTGTCCTTGGAGTGTTATCTTTGAATGTGTTAAGTTGGTGTCATGTCATAGTTATTGATTCAAATGTTGAGCTGGGCTAGGTTAAGGTAAATTTCAAAGGCTCCCCACAGACCCCATACTATCTACTGACTTGGAACACTTTAACATTCTAGTCAGCTGTGAGTTGTGTCTCTTATTCAACATATAATGAGTGCTTCCTGGGCACCAGCACTGTTGTAGCTCTGGACCTACCACAGACTATATTATCCAAGCTAAGGGTGTCTAGTTATTTCTAGGGAGATACCAGGTTATTTCCTCAAACGACTTACTGGCTCCTGTGTTTCCCTTCCAAGTTTGGCATGACTGGTTCTCAGTATAACCAGGCATACATGAATGAATGATAACCTCTTCTTTTTGTTTAAGGATTCGCATTTAATGACTTAATGTATAATGAAAACTCCTAGTATGGTGTCTGACCAAAGATGGACATTTAATATGTATTTCTCTTGGTGTTTTAGTATCTTTGAAAGTGCCCAATTATAGACTAGGAGATACGCCTTTTTGTTTCAGAAAATAGGAATAACACTTACGCTTATCTGATGATGTAGAGGGAATCAAGACTGATACCAAAGATGAAATGCTAATTGCCCTGACTTATGATGTAAATGCTTCTCTCCCACCTCTGTAAGCCCTTTTCACACAAATTGCCCTGACTTATGATGTAAATGCTTCTCTCTCACCTCTGTAAACCCTTTTCGTGCCAAATCTATACCACACTTCCCAAGACCCTTCCCCCACTTGGTCCAGCATAAAAGGAGTGCGGGGCTATTGTTCTGGGCTCAGAATTTGGAGTTTGTCTCCTCTGGGCCCGTGCACGTAAATAAAGATCATGCTCCTAACCCCTCAGTGTCTGGTCGTTTCATTTTTCCATAACATTTGGTTCCCTGACCGGGAAACGACCTTACATAAATTCGGACCGACTTGCTACCGACTGAGCAGGGCGGGCTGGGTGCCCAGTGGCCCGGCTGGGGACCGGGGAAGGGCGCGCCCTGAGATTTCTCAGGCCCCGACCGGTCGGGACACCGGACTCCAGCCTGCGACTCCAGCCGGGAAGTGGGGGCTTCGGAACACGATCTGTCGGAAGGCGCCAGATCGGTAAGTGCCCCTGGGACCAGACCCGAGATCGGGAGGGATTTGGGTCCCTCATCTGTTACAGTAGGATTGAGACTACGGAAGTCCGACCGCCGGACCCTCGCGCGGGGAGGGAACTGAATAGCCTCTGAATGTTTGAGAGTGAACCCAAGTGTGTCTGTGTTTGTGGCTCCTCGGGCGCTAGCCTACGGAGCGAGAGTGGGTCCCAACCTGCGGTTCCTGTGTCAGGTAGTACGGCATAACGGTTGACAGTTAACCCCAAAGTCTGTAGGGGCAACCTTAGCCAAGACCGACTTCATCCCGCGAGGGAGCAGGCCAGGCGGACGAGCGAGTGCCCTCACCTTTTGTGTGTCTGTGCCGCGTGGGAGGGAAGCCATGGGGGGCGGAGCTTCTACAATTTTAGATTGTGTGCTACAAAATTTCAGCAAATTTAAAGGGCAGGACCCATCGTTTGATGCGGGTCAATTACAGAAATTTTGTACTGCAGAGTGACCGACTTTTGGGTTCAGCTGGCCCCCGAGGGAACATTAAATCTATCCACTATAAGAGCAGTTCACCTGAAAGTTACAGGAAAGCCAGGGCATCCCAATCAGTTTTCCTATATAGATAGATGGCAGGAGTTGGCCCAGGATATGCCCAGCTGGCTTAGTAAGTGCGCGGGGACTCAGGGGTGCTGTAGAGGAACCGCCGGCGGGGCATGCCCAAGAATGTGTTGTCTGCAGTCGCCCCCTATGGCTCCCCAGCAGGAGCCCCTACTCCTCCACCTTCTATCTCGCCCCAGGGACATCAGTCTCCCCAGGAACCCTCCCTGGTTTGGTACCCAGTCCTGCCCCATCCGGGCCCGTCACCTGTAGCTAGCAGACTTAGAAGCCACCGGTCCCCTCTTCAGATGCCACTCCGAGAGGTGCAGGCAGCATCCAGAGTTAATGAGGACGGGACTGTCCAGCCTGGACCGGTTACTTATTACTACCAGCCATTCAGTACTACTGACCTCCTGGACTGGAAACACCACACCCCTCCATTCTCAGAGAAGCCACAGGCCGTGATCGAGCTCACAGACTCGATCTTCCAAACCCACCGGCCCACCTGGTTTGATTGTCGCCAACTCCTCCTGACCTTGTTCAGCACTGAGGAGAGGAGAAAAATTCTAGAGGAGGCCCAGCGCTACCTTGAAGCGCATGCCCCGGCAGGAACCCTAGATCCCTCAGATTATGTGCACCGCGCTGCCCCCGAACAACAGCCCACTTGGGACCCAAACACTGAGCGACGGCGGGCTGCCTTGGATCTGTATGGCCACTCCCTATTACAGGGGATAAAGGCGGCAGCCAGGAAGCCCACTAATATGGCTAAGGTCGCCACTGTACACCAAAGGCCAGATGAGTGCCCCGGAGACTTCCTTGAGCGGCTGATGGAGGCATACCGAGTGTTTACCCCTTTTGACCCAGGGGCAGCTGAAAATCAAAGTTTGGTAGCAATGGCCTTTGTCTCTCAATCGGCCGCGGGCATCAGGAGGAAGCTCCAAAAGCTTGAGGGCTTCGCAGGAATGACCTTAAATCAACTCCTAGTGGTCGCCAATAAAGTATATGAAAATCGAGATGAGGTGGCCGCAGCAGCCCGCCTTGAGGACCAGAAAATGCAGGCCACTCTGCTGACCGCCGCACTAGGGAGGCCGGCCCCCAGGGGTGACCCGATCAACAAATAGGGACACTTCAAGGTAGAAAAGGACTAGTGTGCCTATTGTAGGGAGCGCGGGCACTGGAAGTGAGACTGTCCAGCTCGCAAGCGGCGCGAGGAGATGCCCGCCAGGCTAACCTACCACCAACAGCCCCCAACGTACCGGCCCTCTCCGGGTTTGGCCAAGACTAGGGGCGACTGGGCTCCATCACCCTTGGTCCCCAGGAGCCTCTGGTCAGGGTCAAAGTTGGGGGCCAAGACATTGACTTTATGGTAGACGCAGGGGCGGAACGCTCAGTAGTCACCGTCCCAGTTGGGCCCCCACGGGGAAAGAAACCCTCGTGCAGGGAGCCACCGGACTCTCGGCTAGCCCCCAGAAATTTTGTGAGGCACAGAAGGTCGAACTTGGGGACCACCAGATATCCCATGAGTTCCTCTACCTACCAGACTGTCCTATCCCCCTACTAGGCCGAGATATCTTGACCAAGCCAGCAGCGCGGGTCACCGTCCAGCCAGAAGAGGCCTCCCTGGACCTCCCCATGCCACGAACTATTGCCCTAGTGCTTCCACGAGAAGAAGAATATAGGCTCCACCAGGAAGACGGAGTGTCAGCCCCAGACCCCCCTGGGCTAAATACTCTGGAGTCTGAGCAGAAAACAACCCGCCGGGGCTGGCCATGGAACGAGAGCCGGTAATAGTGGAACTCATGCTCTTCAGTCTCCAAAGTGACAATGGGCCCGCCTTTACTGCAAGAGTGATCCAGCTGCTGACCCAAGCCGTAAAACTAAAATGGAGACTTCACGCTGCCTACTGACCTCAAAGCTGGGGCAAAGTAGAATGAATGAACCGGACTGTAAAGGAGACTCTAGGAAAACTTTGTCAAGAGACTCTCCCACCCTGGCCAGATGTCCTGCCGCTTACCCTCTTCCAAGTTAGGTGCACCGCAAATTCAGCAGGGTACACCCCATATGAAATCCTATATGGAAGGGCAACCCCTATAACCCAAATCCCTACTACCACAGACTTCACCACCTTAGGGGAGACCCACCAAGCCTCCTACCTCAAAGCCCTAGGTCAAGAGTTTGAGTCAGGCAGGCCCACCTTGGGCAAGAAATACTGCCAACAGTGGGGGCCAGCCCACTCCCATAAGCCAGGGCAGTATGTTTGGGTAAAAGACTGGAAAAAAGAGTCCCTCCAACCCAAAATGGTTGGGCCCTACCTAATACTGTTAACTACCCCCACCACCTTAAAAGTTGCAGGTATTACTCCATGGATCCATCACACCAGAACCAAGGCCACCGCTGACTCTGAGGAAACCAGCCCGGGACCAGAACAGGGACCAGGCCGGATCCCAGCCCTAAAGCTGCGAAGGACCTGCCAAGACGGGGAGGAGGAGTGGACTGTCGCCGAACCAATGCTACCTGCCACCATCTCCAGCACTAGACCCCCAACAGGAGCAGAGGACCCCATTTCTGGGTGCAGAGACAGACGAAAGTGCTGTCTAAGCACCCACAGGGGGCGATGTAGAGGGAATCAGGGCTGATACCAAAGATGAAATGCTAATTGCCCTGACTTATGATGTAAATGCTTCTCTCTCATCCTTTTCTCGCCAAATCTATACCATGCCTCCCAAGACCCTTATCCCATTTGGCCCAGCATAAAAGGAGTGCAGGGCTATTGTTCTGGGCTCAGAATTTGGAGTTTGTCTCCTCTGGGCCCATGCACGTAAATAAAGATTGTGCTCCTAACCCCTCAGTGTCTGGTCATTTCATTTTTCCATAACAATGATATGGCTCTTTTCTGTTCCTGCAATTTGTCAAATATCATTGATCACTAGATATATAATCACATTTATTAATCCAAGATACGTAGTTTACTAAAACCTGAAGAGTTGTGTTTATTGAAATATTTGGATTTTTAAATATATCCATCCTAAGGTTCATAGCCTGCCAACCTTGTTTCTATCACATTTGCTGTTTGAGAATCACTCTCTTTGAGAAAATTGAAGTCCAGCAGGTCTGCGTCCTCTGTTATTTGCATACCTGTTTACCTTTATCCCATGCTTTTTCTTGATTGTAGCCTAAAAAGGCTTAACATATTCCACACATGTCAGCTCATTTTGGGCTTTTGCCCTTCTGAGGCTAGCCTTATAGGTTTCTGGTCCCAGGTCTCATTTCTGTGCTCATTACTAGTGTGGGCCCTTCTTCTTAAATTATGTACATGTCCTCTTTGAGTTTAAGGTTGTCCAGAGCTCCTTAAGCACCACCTTGCTTTCTTTTGTTGCCTCTCTCCCAGAAGCACCTCAGGTCTTCCTAGCTACCAGAGACAGCTGCTCTTTTCACAACAGGTGCGTCCTGTCTCCCCTCCCTTTAGGCAACAAGCAGTGTCCCTTATAATGGAGGAGTTCTTTATGTAAGTCTCTTAACAACTTCAGCAACTTTTCACTAAGGGGCTGTTAATCACTTGAACCCTGGCTTCGGATCTCAGTGCTGAGGCCTTCAAGACACCCCCTTCCGCCCTCTGCAGGGCCTCAGCTGGGCTAATTAATCCCCCCTGGCCTCACATTCCTGCATTCCCTTTCCTGTATTCCCCCACTAGGTAAACTACAGCTCCCTCCTCACAGTCCCATTCTGCATCATTGAGCACCTGTTATGTCCTAGGCTCCAATAGGGACTCAGGCTGGAAAAAACCACAGCCCCTGTTCTTTTGCATACTGTCATCCTGTAATTGCTCTAAGCAACTTCATCTTGACATACCATTGCACTGCCCCCACCTTTCCCACAATGCTTTGGAACCCATGTTTCCACTGTGAATGAACTCCCTTTGTCCCCACTCTGTAGAATGCTCTTTCTACCATTTTGCTGACACTTCCTTGAATATTCCCCTTTCTCCTCATACCTACAAGGCTGTTGGGTTGTTTCCCCCCCCCCCAGTATTTACATGTGTGCTAGTTTCCTACTGCTGCTCTAATAAATTATCACAAGTGTAGTGGTTTGAAACAACACAAATGCATGACTTTATAGTTCATAGCATAGAAGTCCTACATGGGTCTCCCTGGGCTGAAATCCAGGTATCAGGAGGCTGCATTCCCTTCTGGAGTCTCTTGGGAAGAATCCGCTTCCTTGTCCTTTGCAGCTTCTAGAGGCTGCCCACGTTGTCTTGGTGGCCCCTTCCTCCATCTTTAAAGTAAGCAACGTCGCATCCCGTGATCATCCTTCTGTAGTCATGGTGTCCCCTGACTTCCTCTCGTGCCTCCTTTTTCCATTTTTAAAGCCGCTCGTGATTGCAGTGGACCCACATGGGTTGCCCAGGCTCGGGGTTGCCCAGGCTCGTCTCCCAACCTTAAGCTCTGCTGATGGACAGTCTTAGTCCCATCGGTAGCCTGGGTTCCCCTTTACCTTGTAAATTAGCACGCACACGTTCCCAAGATTAGGATGTGGACATCTTGGTGGGGGGCAGGGAGGCTACTCTGGCTACCACCCCATGTTCAAAACTGACGTGTTCATTTTCATCCCCCTTCCCTTATTTCTTTTCTCAGTAAATAGAACACATCTTGATATTCTGCCTGATCGCCCCAGCCACACATTTGGAAACACCCTCAGTTCCCCCGTTTAACCCACTGCCAAGTTCTGTGTAGCCACTTCCTCCACGCTCGAGACCTAGTCTTCCTTGGAGATGCTTGAAGGGCCCCCATTTGAGGTGATGGGAAAGTTTAACAGACACATACACAACTCACACAGACACAGCAGTTGCTTTACTTGTGTTACATACTGGAGTTTAAGTAATACTTCATGGGTGGAGGGAAGGTGCAGGAGATCCCAGTACTTTCAAACAAAGGTTTGGAATCAACCGATCTAGACCTGCACTGCCCAATACAGTAGCCATGAACCACGTGTGACTATTTAAATTTTAATCAATTAAATTAAATAAAATTTCACATTCGGTTCTGCAGACACACTAGCCACCTTTGAAATGCTCATCAGCCTCCAGTGGCTGCCATGTTGGAGAGCGCAGGTATAGGACATTTCCATTGTCACAGAAAGTCCCATATACAGGACAGCACAGATTCTGGAGTGTCTCCCCTTTGCCCACCCCCAAGGCATGGTTAGCCCTGAAACATTAAACGACTCCACATCTTCCCTTCCTGAGACAATGGGTGGTATGGGGTTGTATGCTTTCCTTTCCTTCCACTTCACTTGCAGTTTTTCCTTGTCAAAATGGACTAGAGTCACTTCCCTTCTTCCACCGTTTTGTGAAGTCATGTTCCTAGCAGATCAAGGTCTGCCCAGCTGTGTAGTTTATGATACAGCCTTTATGTGGTAGTTCCTTCAGTTCCCGTTCTGTTTATCCTCACGCTGTACGTAGCACTATGCTTCTCTCCCAGTCAAGGATTTCCACACAGAGGAGTGTGTGTAGGGGATAACCTTCCTTATACATATATTATCTTCTGCTGTGGGGGCAGGGGAGAGTATTTGCCTTATTCCTTTTTTTTTTTTTTTTTTTTTTTTACCTCTGCAGCTTCTTAAATGTTTGTGCTGAGGAAAGTAAGCCCTGTCCTTGGCAAACTCCACCTATGAAACCTATTCCTGCAAAAATGAATGATATTATTGTTGACTTGGTTCAAATTTCAAGCTCCCATCCCTCATCCCCTCACCTTCTCTTGATAATTTTTGCCAGTTCTCCTAGCTTTGCATAGCTTTTGTATCATTCCCGCTTGTCTTTGTTATCCAGTTTTACTCTTTGGGCCTTTTTCTCATTTTCCCCCTAAAACAGGGACCAGGTGGTCCTTTCCTGTAAAGGGCCAGGTGGTCTCTGTCACGACCGCTCACCTCTGCCATTGTAGGGCAAAAGAAGCCTTCAACGACAGTAAAAGGATGGATGAGGCCACATTCGGCCTGCAGGCTCTAGCATGCCAATGCCTGCCCCAAGTCATACTTTAAATCCTACTTAACTTTATCATGCCAAAAGGGTCTCCTGTGTGCCTTTTTTTCCAGACTTGGCCTTCCAATTCTAGAGTTAAATGTGCCAGCTGTGCCCTGATTTCCCTTACAAGATGTTGTACTCGTTAGGAAATACATTTCAGATTTCTTTGGCTTTCGTGGCGTGATCTGTGTGAATCAGCAGGGGTCCCAGTGAAGCTTGGCGTAGCCTGGGCTCTGGCACACCTCGGTTCTGCTTTCCCCAGGGATGCGTACTCCTAGTCAACCAGATTCCCGCCCCGGTGGAGGCCTCCCTAGCCACCACATCTCCCTGTGCATGTGCTCTTCTGTGTTGTTCTAGAGCCTTTACCGAGCACTTCCTAGGAGCCAGACGCTGTGCTGGGTTTTACGTGCGTTAGGCTGTGTAATCCTCAAGCTCACCCTAAGGGAGCTATGAGTGTTATCTTGATCATCTTTATTTCACTCAGAAGGACACACTATTCCAAGAAGGACACACGTTGGGAGTGGGAGATCAAGGACCCTTGCTTGGGTGGTCACATTACTAGTAAATGGCAGAGTTAGACTTGAACCTAGCTTCTTCTGATTCCAGTCACCCTGTGCTACAAATACAGACATCAATCCATCCATCTGGCTGTATTTTGGTTGTGTGTGCTGGAAGCCACGGAATCACCGATCCCCCTAACCCCCAACTTTCTATTAGTTCTATTTCTTCGACAAATCTATTCACCCTAGTTCCCAGTCCTCCTAAGGCCTCAGAATGTTTTCCCCTTTGGGTTAGGATTTCTTTCATCTTTTCTAGAATACAAAACCTTCCTTCCTCATAAATGGTGTTGGAAGAGGTATATCATAGGCTCTTTTATTTGCAGAAACTTACATTTGAGTATACATGCTTCAGGGAAGAAGATGACAAATACAGCTAATGGTCTGTAGATGAATACTGAGTCTCTCTCCTTTGTGTAAATGACATGAGGTAGAGTTGTTTTTAGCTCCTTTGGAACCACCTCTCCTGAAAATTCGTAAGAAAAGCCAATTATTTCCTAACCAGCACTCTTTATTAATCTTTCCAGGTGTTAGTGCTAATGCTAACTACCAGTCCAGTACAAGTAGAACCCAGCTTGCTCTAAGTGCTCCAAACTTTCAGATCCTAAGATGTTAAAGTATGATTTTAGATTAGAGGTCTTCCAGTTTCCCTATGAAAATAGAGTACTGGGATTCTACAGAGCATATCATAGGTATAAATCTGTGTAGTCCAAAAGCCATGTGTCTATGGTAGTATACTGGAAAGCAACCAAGCTTAGTGGCCTTTTCTGCAGTGTCAGGTTTAAATAGAAAACTGAATTTTAGACTTCTTGTTAACAATTTAGGTTTTTAGTATTGAGAACTAAAATTATGTCTTATTGTCATTTCATTAGGTGCCATATATTGAAGACAATGTCTGGAAGCTTCTACTTTGTAATTGTTGGCCACCATGAAAATGGCCACCAGTTTTTGAAATGGAGTTTTTGCCAGCTGGAAAAGCAGAATCAGAAGTGAGTACGGTACCTTAAAAAATCCCACAAGAATTGTTATGCTCTGGTAATAATAATGGTGTAACATGATATTAGAACTGGAAGAGATTTGGACAGATGAGGTAACTGGAATCCACCACAATTAAATGAGGCTTGCTCTGCAGTCCCACGGGTTGACAGAAGCCAGCCAGGGAATGTCCTCTGAATTGTTTATTCCTCCTCTAATTCAGCACACACTTAGCAGGTACTAGCAGGACACTCTGGGTTTTTTTTAGGCGTTTCGCAGTTCACTGTGCCACTGATAGGAAAAGCTACTCCTTAAGTACATAAAAACATGCTTCACCCACAGTGGGTCTAGAACAACAGTCATTGTTACCTTGAAATGCCACAAAAGCCCACTGTGCCCTAGCAAATCACATTTTTCATCAGGACATACGTAGTAGATCCATTTACACCGGGAGGGCTAAAAGAGACCCTGACTTACATGTCTTCCTGGTGCCCCTGAGGCTAGGGCAGTTTTCAGTGGCCTTGGACATTACCTCCTGGCTGGGTGGTACCCCATGCTCTCCGCCCCAGTGACACACCCAACTTCCTTGTTGTCAAAAATGGTTCTAAAACACCGAACTTGGTTGGAGAACTTACCACCATTCAGAGTAAACAGCTGTAGGGTCTTGAGATGAGAGTAGCTGGGTCTCCACCATCTTGCTGTACTAATCCATGCTGACACGTTGTGCTGTGTTGTTCCCAACCTCCAAAAACAAGCTTTAATGGTAAGACAGGAATGGAGTTTTGAAATTAATTGCAATGCATAATGTCCAGTCCAGGGCATGATGCTTTTCAGCTATTCAGATCTTGCCACCAAAATATGATAGAAATTTAAGTGATTATCCTCCCAGGTGTTGCCGCTACATCATTGTCCTGCATCCCTATGAGCATACTGCTCATTGAAGCTTCAGTTTGAGGTATCTCTGTGGCAACAGCTGCTTTGTGTTACACAGCTACTTAAATATGGTTCCGGGACCTCCAGTGGGGTGGTGGTACATAAAGCAACACACATCTTAGGGTTTTTTTCCCCGCTACCACTTACCTTCTGAAAGCATTTCCAGTTTTCTCCTGACCTCTCAAGATGGGCCATTAGTGTAAAGTAATGGAAAATGCTGCTGTAAGCCAGACACAAAAATACATCCATTTCTCTAATGATTGAATTAGCTGCATCATGGCAACAGGAGTGAAGTAAACATGCTCTCGCCGTGCAAGGGGTTCCAGGGCAACTGGCAGCCTTCCTCCAGCCCAGCCATGGGAACAGCCTCCTCAGCAAAGAGGTTGTGTTAGTTTCCTAGGGCTGCCGCGACAGAGCACCCAACACTGGGTGGCTTAGAACACCGGAAACGTACTGTGTTGCAGTTCTGGAGAGCAGCAGTCCAAGATCCAGGGTCAGCAGGGCCGTGCTGCTCCGGGCAGGCGAGGGGCTAGGGAAGGGTCTGTTCTGGCCTCTCTGATTCCGGTAGTTCCTTGGCTTGTGGCAACAGAACTCTGGTCTTCACATGGTGTTCTCCCTGGGTGTGTCTGTCCAAATGTCCCTTTTATGAGGACACCGGTCATTGGACCAGGGGTCCACTCTACTCTAGCATGAGCTCATGTTAACTAATTACATCTGCAAGGACCCTCTTTCCAAATAAGGCCACACTCTAAGGTACCAGGGGTTTGGACTTCAACCAAGGAATGGGGGGAGGCGTGGGACATAATTCAACCCATAAAAGAGGTGTTCTTTGAAAAGTGCGTTTTGAAAGGATGAATTCCACAGCAGTAGGACTGCATGCCAGGGTGTGACTTCCCTCTCCACAGTGTGGTGGGACATGTCTACCTTCTCCTCCAGTGAAGCCATTTCAGCCCATGATGACAAGCCCCGCTCTGACAGGGCTGTCTTCTGCTTTCACACAAGTGACCCCTGCTCACAGGGGTTGAGCATGGCCTCCTGCTACTCCCAGGTCCCCCCATCATGTAAGCTCCTTACACCTGAAAGAGGCATATGCCAACGCTTCAGGAGTGCCACGTCCTCACCTGTCACCGCTCACCAGGTGTCCCTGCACAGGAAGCCTCCCCTCTCCCCCTCCTTGAGGCCTGTGTCACTGGCACCTCTCTGTAGCTGTCATCCTCTAAAATGATGCAAGCTGCTTGAAAAAAGGACCTATTTTTTCTTTCAATGTAGTATCCTTTTTTTCCCACCGGTTAAAAGGTTATAGATACTAGTAGGTTCCTTGCAAAATTTTTAAAAATCTCTACAGTTTCATGAACACATTTCATTTAGTAATATAATTAGTATAATTAATATATTAAAATTGGCTGTTTCTGGTGAGTTTTAGATACTAAATTTAAAAGTAGAATGATATGAAAACACTCAAGATCTTCCCTGAGTCTCATGCCAATAAGTGAAATAAAAGCAGAAATCCCCCCTTGCCACAAGAAAAACTATGCATAGAATTTACAGAAGGAAATATTGCTTTTCTTTATGCTGCATGGAAATGTTAACCTGGTGCTGTTCACACTATCATTTAGGACGATCATCGTCATCTGAGCCAGCTCATAGCTCATGCTGCGCTTGACCTGGTAGATGAGAACATGTGGCTATCCAACAACATGTACTTGAAAACTGTGGACAAGTTCAACGAGTGGTTCGTTTCAGCATTTGTTACTGCAGGCCATATCCTTACCTTTTCGATAAAAATAGCCAATTAAAGGATGGGGTAACAAACTAGGACATGGGACACGGGTACCAGGCTGAGTCTGTGGACTTCAAAGTGTCAGGTAAAAATTCCCGTTTATGGAGCTACTTTTTTCGGGAAAAAAATACATTTTGTTTAACATCATTTTAAAACGAGCTCTCATATATAAAACTAAGGTTAATCTGAACTCTATCAAGGGTGGTTTATTTTATAGTTATTTTTTAACTTTAAAAGATTATATATATTCTCTTTAAGATAAAACTAACCTAACTTTGAACTCAGTTTGTGTTCAACTTTTCCATCGCAAAATACACTGCATGTCACTTATTTGAAGAATATTATGCCAACTGATTACTTTTTGTTTTTCATTTCTGAGATGATACCTTAATTATTTCACATATGAGATTTATTATGCTTCATGACATAAGGCAAGAAGATGGAATAAAGAACTTCTTTACTGATGCCTATGATTTATACATAAAGGTATGGTGTGTTCTATAACTTTTTAAATCTGCTTATCAAAAGGGCTTCAAATTTTGACAGGGAACTGGCCTGTTGAAATGACCCCTTTGTAGTACAGTTTTCATCCCTGACTGGCCCTTCCTCAGTCAGAACCATCCCTGAAGCTCCCTCATTAGGCAAGTCTTCATCACCAGGTTAACAGGTATTTAGGAAAAGAACTCATGGTGGTTATTTGTAAAATGATTTCATTCTCCCCCTTTTGGTGCATATAGTTCATTTTCCTGGGGAACCCTATAGAGAGAGGAAGTATTCTCCCTAAGGGAAATTGCTTTATAAGTTTAATCTCAAATGTTTTCCACATACTTCACAAATAAGTTATAATGCAAGAATAAGATCATAAACAAGTGGGAAGTGATTCATATATTATCAAATAGTTACTCAAGGAGAATGGTGCCACCCACATTTCTTAATACTTAATTGGAAAAAATAATAGGACATCAGTGATTAAACTGCAGTGCTAACAACAGTATGTTCTTAAGCTGTATATTTTTGAACAAGGATTTTTTTTTTTTTGCATATCAGCGCAGCTAACAATCAATATTCCTAGTCAGCAGTAGCAAGTAAGAATGTTTAGTCCTCTTATGAAGGTGGACAAAGTGTTTAAGGTGAAAAAATTGGTAACTCCTTCCCTCATTAGTGATTTCATTTGTTATTAATAATTTTGACATGTTATGACATGCTCATTATATTATGACTGATAATCAGCCTTGTGTTAACAGAATTAAAAACATGATTATTAAAAAATTACCACACAAGAGTAATTTAGTATCAGTGAGGTATCACTTTTTCTTATCTCTGGGCACATGGCATATTTTTAGCTTGTATTTTATGTAGCCAAAGGGCCTTACAGATTGACCCACATGTTTACAATGAATGTAAAGAGATTAGTATTTCACACACACAGTGAAGCCTGAAAGTTAATTTTGCTTGCAGAGGCAGCACACGAACACAGGTGCTGCTGAAAACTAAAACGCCAAGACAAAAATTTCCTGAAGGGGAAGGTACTACTTAACAATGGAACATTTTTGTGGGAACTTAAAAATGTAGTCTTCAGACTTTTGTTTTGAAAGTCTGATGATTTCTTTGAATTTAAAATTCAAAAAAAATTAGAGACCTATGGTTTGTCAGCCATTTTACTCTGACAAAGTAATACTTTCTTCTTTCGTAGTTTACAGTGTATCCATTTTATGAACCCGATTCTCCTATTCGATCCAGTGCATTTGACAGAAAATTCCATTTTCTTGGGAAGAAACACCTTTTAAGCTGAATGCAGGAAAATTTGGAAATAAACTGTCACCACAATGGGGTGTACGCAGGAATGTGTACATTGTAAGTTACTTGATTAAATAGTTTGGAAAAGTTTCACTTGTATTCTCAATTTATCTAAACCTAATAAAATTACTTTTATAGTTAAAATAGTACATTTAGTTTCTTAGAATTATCAGTAGTTCAATATTTGCTTAGGAATAGTTATTTATAAGGAGTTCTTTATCAATAACCTTGAAGTATCTTTATTTTAAAAGCAGAAAATAAGCTTTTGGCTTTTCTAATTCAGATAGCTTGATCTTGACATAACAGTCCAGAACCAAACGTCATTGTCAGGATTTGAAAGACTAAAGCGTCTGCAGTGGGAGTGCTGTTGCTAGCCGGTGCACGGTCTTACCTATACATCCAGAGATGTTACAGCCACATAGAGGCACCAGGCATAGCACTACCCAAGAAGCTGAAGCAAACAGCTTTTGCAGTGCCCAGTGCCACATGCCTGCACCTATCTGAGACTGGGGACAGTGGTCCTGCTGTCACTCTGGAATCTGGGATCCATGTCTGTAAAATGAGAGATTGGGCCCAAAGTGTTAGGCTGCATTAATTTCCTTTCCCTAAGACTGTGTACTGATCAGGGGTGTCCAGCCTGCAGCCTGTGGGCCACATGCAGCTCAGGATTGCTATGAATGCAGCCAACACAAAATCATAAATTTACTTAAAACATTATATCAGATTTTTTTTGTGATTGTGTGTCACAATGTATGTAATGTATGGCCCAAGACAACTTCCAGTGTGGTCCAGAGATGCCAAAAGATTGGACAACTCTGATAATGAACCTGTTGATATCTGTGCTAGGCAATTTTAGACTTGTAAACAAAGAAAAGCTTGTAGTATATTAACATTGGCACTCCTAGCTGTACACGGGAGGGGAAGACAGGAGTGGTCTCTTGTACTGTAACAAGTGTGGGATCTTACTGTAAAATGAGTAAATGTCAATCAAAAAGCAAGTAATATCACCACATTATGTTTTGTGCTCATCATCAGCACTTGAAGACTCTTGTTCCACTCTGAATAACTTGTGCAAGTAATTCTGCATTTGGTCCTGTATTTTCTGTGTGAAGTTATTACCATAATTTTCTCCCTATTTATTTGACTTCTTTTTTTTTGAAGATTTTTTTAAAGGTTTTGTTTATTTTATTTTTAGACAGAGGGGAAGGGAGGGAAAAAGAAAGAGAAACATCAATGTGTGGTTGCCTCTCGTGCGCCCTGTACTAGGGACCTGGCCCGCAACTCAGGCATGTGCCCTGACTGAGGAATTGAACCAGCCACCTTTTAGTGTGCGGGCTGACTCTTAATCTACTGAGCTTCACCAGGCAGAGCTATTTATTTGACTTCTTAAATAAAGAAGTTTGTCCAATATTGTGGAAGTTAAACATTAAATTTTTAAAGTGCTGCTCACCCTGCCTCCACTTCTGTGTTAGTTCCATTTTCCCTATCGAAAGCCTGCAAGCTAATATTTATCTTAACCCATTTTTACGGAACTCAGATTGCCTCGAGTTAGGTGCCAGAGCTTTGGGAGCAGAAAAAGATATTCAGCTAGAAATCTAGGAGCACTTTCAGCCATGCTCATTAGAGAGACCCAAACACACATTTTATGTATAGTTTGCTCAGCCCTCAGTGACCATGTACCACAGAGGCCGTGACACAAGCAGGCCATGCGCAGCAGCAGGGTGTCTGCGCAGGGGCTTCTAGGGTGGAGACAGAACAGGTCCTAGCTCAGCTGCACAACAGCGGTGCCCTGCAAACAGGGATCCTTTTCTCTAGGCTTGGGAGGGTGACACAGGAAAGGGTAACAAGAGCCCTGTGTGAGTATATTGCTGTAGTTGAGCGCCAAATTTCGCATAGCCTGCATCTTTGAAGGGGCTCGAAGGCAAGTCCAGCGATGAGCACTGGAGCTGGTGGCTGCACGAGAAAAGCATGCTGGGCATGAAGATGTGGGGAAAGCAGTACTGGCTGTGTGGCTAGGCCAGCTGATGGGACGGAACCAGGACCAATGTGCAGGGGAAACCACAGGCTGATGATCAGGAACGCCGAAGAGCCGGCACAGCATAGATCTGGTAGTAGGGGAACGTCGCTGGAGGTTCCAGAACACAGGAGCAAGGGAGGGACGTCAGGAACACCCTGGGCATCAGGCCACACTGAGCACAGGTATGTCAGCACTAAATGTGTAATTGTCAGTACTCCCAAAGTGGCCCAGATGCGCCGACCTGCTCGTGTCCTTTCATTACCTAGAAAGCTGCACTGTTGCCCCACATTCCATGTACAACACACAGACCACCAATCCCTGCCCTGCCTGACAGACCCGTGTTCTTGCTCTTCAGTCACAGGAGCACTTCCTGGTTAACAGTCCACAGTGGTGACTTCTCAATCCACAGGCCCATTTTTCTACTGAAAGCTTACCCAAGCTTTTATAGAACTGTAAAACAGTTTTCTTTAAAGAAGAACATCTAAGATGTTCTGACTTCAACTACAATTTTTCACAAGGGTGAAGGAGGTGGCTAAAGCTTAAAGTGACCCACTGATGAAGCTGTACCTTTGCACCTTCCGCACAGCATACTGAATTGCTATCTCGGCAGTCAAATGTACATTTGTCTGTTCTCCGAGGTAAGCGGTTTGCCTTTAACACTGAACTCCAAGGCTTTGCATTCACAGACAGCATGTAAGCACGCACTCACACATGGCCCAGCATGGAGTGGCGAGCAACAGTACTGAAATAGGTCCCCTCCTCCCCGAATGACAGTTCTTCCACTTGCTTTGGGGGCTCTGCAGCTATATCTACCACACTGCACGACCTGCTTTGCTCCCCAGCTCTTATTTTTCCCATAGTCCTCGTCTTTGTATATGTAACACCAGTCAATTAAAGTGCCTTTTACTTTCCACAAAAGAACCAGATTTTCAGCTACCTTTTGCTGCTGTTGGAAGAGCCTTTCCATCAGTTAGCTATAGTTTCTCTGAAGGACAAAGCTATTTGGTCATCGCATTTGAATACCATGTTTGGTATATTAGCCGCAGCTCACCAGATCCCTTTAAGTCGTGATGTAGAGCTGGATTACTCCCCCTTCTGTGAGCCTGTCTACACCCATGAAGACCTGTTCCTTTCATCATTTTTGCTGCCCAGCTCTAGACCTCTCGGATACCAACTAATCTAATCCTTAAGTATTTATCTGAAAATGGATTAGTTGAAAAGATGCTCAACAGTTTTTCTTAAACAATAAGGTAGTAGTTAAACCTATACAAGTAACAAAATTATACATTTTCTGAATACCTACGCACACAAGTTATGGGCCAAATTGTTGCCCTCCCCTCCAAATTCATATGTTGAAGACCCAGCCCCCATCCAGACTGTCAGAAGGTGGCTGTGTTTGGAGGCTGGGCCTTTTCAAGGGGTGATGAAGTTGAAATGGGCTCATCATGTGAGTGACCCTAATCTACTCTGGTGTCCCCACCAGAGAAAATTTGGACATAGAAGGGGAGGGGTGGGGAATGACAGAGAAAGTTCATCTGCAAGCCACCGGGAGAGACCTCAGGAGAAACTAAACCTACCAACACCTTGATCTGGGACTTCTAGCCTCCAGCATTGTGAGAAAAGAAAATCCCACTGTTGAAGCCACATAATCTATATTTTGTTATGGCAACCTAGCAAACTAAAACAATATGCCTTCCTTATTTACTACATATCCAGATGGAGACCCAAGAAACTGACACAATACCTCCAGGGATAGGAACTGGGTGGCAAAAGTAGATATGTCCCTTGTGCCTTAGCATTTCAAACCATGTGACTCCTAGAATGCTTCAGTGTTGCCCCATTTTCCAGGTATGCAGAGACAAGTTGACCAAGGTGTAGGAAACTGGCACTTTCACAATTACTGCTCTATGTCTATCAAGGGAGAAAGGTTTGAATATCTGTTAGATACACATACAGCTCATAAATGAGGGAGGGGTGTACTACAATGGAAGTATGTCCAAATAAGAAGGCAAGTCACAAAACAATGGGTACACTTCTGATTTTAAAGCAAGTCCTCTTAACAAAATAAAAAATATATACTATACACCGGTTTGCTATCGGTGAGTTCCAATTTTGTTTTTTAGGTGGAGGATTATTTTTTTTCGGTGGGGTTGATTGTAAATAATAACTAGAGCTCTAACCTGAGAATATGAAGGGATTTAGTTTCCTGAAAATAAAAATGTTAAAATGCCCCGGCTGGTGTGGCTCAGTGGATTGAGCATCCACGTGCGAACCAAAGTGTTGCTGGTTCGACTTCCAGTCAGGGCACATGCCTGGATTGCAGGCCAGGTCCCCAGAAGGGGGTGCATGACAGGCAACCACACACTGATGTTTTCTCTCCCTCTCTTTCTCCCTCCCTTCTCCTTTGTCTAAAAATAAATTATCTTTTTAAAAAATGTTAAAATGTTTTGCTTATAGCCAAATTGTTGTTAGGAAATTAGACATTCAAAACCTTAGCTTACTATCATCATACTCTTTTTCAGTGGTTCCTAATGAGTGGAGCCAGGGAAAAAATATACCAATTTAGTTTTTCAAAATGTACCCTCCCCAGCATGTCCTTTGATAGCCCACCGCTCCACAGGCAGGGTCCTGTCTTCACTGACATGTGGCCTAGGTGTTATTTTGCCTCTGGAGGATGGAATCAGAAGGATTGTTGCAGTACGTGACCTTCACCCTCAAAAGACCACAGTCTGATTCGTCAGTAAGTCTGCTCATTGCAGCAAGATGGACAACCCTGAAAGCAAATCACTGAACAATGTTCAGTGAAAGAGAAGACACTAAAGAAATACAAGACCAAATAAAGGTGTCTTCCGTTACCTTCACACAAAGTACAATCCTTCCTACTTCCTCTAAGAATGATAAAGGAGGCTTCTGGGGATTGGGGGGACGGGGCGTGGTGAGCGTGCGGCACAAACGACAAGCGATTGCTGCTGCGACCAATTCTGATATGTAGACGGAAAATGTGAACACAACTTTGAAGGGAATGAAGAAGTAATCAAATAATTGCAGTGCAAATGCATTCAATTTTAATCTTTAATATCTAACATTATTGCTTTAGGAAAAATTTTCCTCCGAACCAGGAATAGAATGCTAATTACATAAAAATATACATATATAAAAAGTAGTTCTCCACTTTCCCAGGAAAAGAGCAATAATTTCTAGAATATTCAAGTGTTTTGTTTTAATCGTAATTAAAGTCTTGGTCATCTATTAGCTCTGTAACTTACATATTTAAATTAAACATTATTAGACAACCGTTAAAACCGATAAATGTAAGATGCCGTTACTGAGTAAATAGATTCTTCTGCAAGTGGATGTGTCCCTTCTCCCACCCATTTATGAAGCAGCAATATGATTAGTTAATTTTATAAGTAGATAATCCACTGCTGCAAATGCTAATTCTCTCCCCTCTGTGTTTGTGTGTGTGTGTGTGTGTGTGTGTGTGTGTGTGTGTGTGTGAGAGAGAGAGAGAGAGAGAGAGAGAGAGAGAGAGAGAGAGAGAGCGCGCGAGCGCGAACTGGTTAGAATGATGGGGCAACCTAACGATCAACAGCAAGAGGAGCTCGCCTTGGGCTTTCGGTGCAGACTGACGGTATCTGTCTGAATCAGGTGGTCTGACTTATCCTCAGTGGCAAGCACTCTTCGAACTGCTTCCTCAAAGGCCGCTGCGACATGTGTGGCATCTTTCGCACTTGTTTCAAAGTAAGGGCAAGTCCCTGCAGTAGGCTTGAGCTTTGTCCGTAGATACTTGTTCACTTATGTCAATGTTGTTACCCAAAATCACAAAAGGAAAGCTTTCAGGCACTTTTACATCTGCCTAGTATATGAATTCCTTCTTCCAGTTACTCAAGTTCTGGAAGCTTTGAGAATCGTCGACACTAAAAGTGAGCAGGCAGTAGTCAGAACCTCTGTAAAAGGGTTTCCTCAGGCTTCTGAATCTCTCTTGACCAACCGTGTCCCAAATCTGCATGGTAACAAAATGTCCATCTACCTCCAACTCTTTATTTAAAAATTCCACACCTATTGTATGGAAGAGCTGGGTATCAAACTTATTAGTTACACATCTGTTCATTAGAGAACTCTTTCCAACTCCACCATCTCCAAGGAGAATTACTTTAAAAAGCAATGATTTTCCTGCCGTTAAGAATCTTAAGATCGTTGAATTCAGAACCCTATAAAATAAAAAGGTACCATTACATCGCTCTGCTCTAAAGGACTGTATGAATATCAGCATTTAAGGGAAATAAACACAGAGCCTCGATTCCTTTCCACACAGAGAATACCTAGTGGTGAGAGCTGTCATTAGGGAGCACGCCACCATGTGGCAGGCGCAGCCCACCATCACTCCCCAACAGCTGGTGAGGACTCATTCTTCCCCTCCTCTGGGTGTCAACTCACTGAAGCTGGCACTCAAGGCCAAGACTGACCCCAAGCACCTTGCTCTCAACTGTTTCTCTCTACTCACAAAAAGCCCTGCCACCATTTACTAGAGACGCAGGAGGAAACTGAAGTAGGCAAGTCTCTGTGACCACTTCTGGTGACACAGTGACAGTGTTCACCGATGGCTTTCCCCTCTTTCCAGGGGTTGTCTCAAGGACACCCACTTCTCTTCCAATGCTATCACCATAGGAGCTGGTAACCGGGAGAGCAGAGATAGAAGCTGACTGACTTGGCAGAACAAAAATAAGCCAAATGCTGAGTAAATGAACTCTATTCTCTTCATTAGGAACACTACTTTGAGTTTGCCAAAATTAATGCCAGTAGCAATGGGATTTTTTATTTTTTTATTTTATTTTATTTTATTTTATTTTATTTTATTTTATTTTATTTTATAGAGAGAAAGGGAGGGAGGAAAGAGAAGGGAGGGATTGGGAGAGAAATAGCAATCTGTTGTTCCACTTATTTACACATTCATTGGTTGATTCTTGTATGCACCCTGATGAGGGATCGAACCCTCAATCTTAGTGTATCAGGACGATGCTCTAACCAACTGAGCTACCTGGCCAGGGCATGGAATTTTTAATATAATACTGTAATATAGCACATTCCACCCACAAGACTCATTTGGGTAATTTCAACTTAACAAGTGCAAGCCTGTGCTGTTATTTGTGAGTTTCAAGGGGGAATCAAGTAAACCTTCCACACGAACAAGGTGCTGTGCATACCCCTTAGGGGGAAACCCTGGGGCAGGATTAAAACCCTTCCTATACTCCAGGCACCAGCCGGTCAGGTGGGATTTCAGGTGCCCATCTATAGACAGCTGCTTCTAAATGCTGCTCCTAGTTAAGCTTCTGTTTTAATTTTTATTATGGAATATTTCAAACATATATAAAATTTCTGAATAATGATTATAATAATACCCCATGGACCCTAAAGCTAGCTTCAACAATTATCAATTTATGGCAAATCCTATTTCCTCCATAACTCCCAACTCTCCCTTCTCCCCAGTTATTCTGAATCCAATTATATCACTTAACCTGTAAATATTTCAGTATTAAATGGCTTTTAGCATACTACAGGTTGTAAGAGAAGACAATCTTTCCAGGAGCACTAACAGAACTTGCTGTAGTGGTGGCAATGTCCTCGACGTGCAATGTCCGTCCAACATAGCAGCCACCGGCCACACGTGGCTACGTGGCACGTGGCATAGGGCTACGGAGAATGAGGAACTGAATTCTAAATTGCATTTAATTTGAACTAATTGAATAGCTTTATTTAGAGAGCCAATAGCTATATTTGACAGCACAGCTCTAGAAAAAAATGGTAATTACCTTGAACATGAGAGTAGATACTATGAATCTCCCAATGGGAAGGTAATAAAGACACGAACAACAGTGTGGGGTTACTAAGATGAATTTGCAGAATTACTGCAGTAAACATTATCTGGCTATCTCCTAACTATATGCAAATGTGACCCAGTGTAACGTAGCTGAACACTTCCTATAACGTGCAAGAATTCTGTATTTCCAAACACATGCTACATACTCTTCTGGTTAAAACCTGTAGCAACTTGTCCCTGACTCTTAGTGGCTCTCTTCAATTACTACTATAGTAATTACTGCTAATAATTCATACAATTTAAATTGGCCAACAAAAGTATGAGGCAACCAAGGTGCATACTCTTGGAGACTTCTGGCTGCCAATGGATCGCTGAGCCCAGTGCCCAGGCTAAATTAATGTTATAGAGGCACTGAAGCAGTCTCAAGCCTCTTGATTTTCTGAGTTATATAACAACGTACTAAACAGGCTCCTTTATTTAATTCTTTGCAATCTTGCTTAAACAACTTCAACTAATAGAAAAACGAGAGACAAAACCAAAAAAGCACACCGACTATTCTCAGGGAAAGCAGCTGTTGCATGCCTCCTCCTTAGCATTCTTCAGGAGTTCTCCGCAGACGCAAGTCTAAGTCCAACTTCTGAGGCGAGACACTGGGCCCTGTTCCCCATTCTTGGCTTCAGTCATTCAGAAAAGCACAGACAGATGGAGCTGAAATTCAACTCCCCTTGCTCAACACACACACTTTCCTTTGCCTTCGCCCTGGCACACACTGTTCCCTCTGCTAGTGATCCCGCCCTGCTCCACCTAACTCACTGCTAACTAACCGCTGGGCCATGAGAACTGCTCAGCGTAGTCATCACCAACACTGGAAACCTGACCCAGCAGCCCCAGCCCAGGGCTGTTCCTTCCACACAGTGTTTACCAGTGTTTACGGTATGTGAACGTAAAAGGTCCACGCTGGGAAATGAGGGCATAGCAGATGTATGGAATTCCAGTCTATCATGTATCCCTGTATTTCAACAGGTCTATGACTGCCTCACCAGACACGAAGTTTTATTGTACAGCACCGAACTGTTAGACTCTCTACATCGAACTGTAAACTAGATTATGCAATCTAACAGCCTCCACTCAGATGACTGGCTGCATATGTCTACCAAATGAGTCTTAGAAGTTCCTTGGAATTTGTCATTTATAACATCATCGGGAGACACTGATAGTTCTTTTTTCATAATGTGGGATTTCCTAGTTCGTGACATCATTCTGATCAAACAAATCTGCGGAATGCTAGACTCACATACCAGAAATTGGGGTACAATGTTTACATTCCCCCGTCTATAATTTGGGGCCTCCCAGATATCCTAATTTGGGAATATGTTGGCATTGGCTCAAACAACAAACATACACACACCTCACTGATTCTAACTACAGAGTTGTAAATAAGCATGCATACAGGTGATGCAGGTAACTGTATAAACCATCTCATTTCCCAAGGACATCTAACAAAAAGTAGAGTCATACAATCTGTACATTAACATTACCATAATCAGCTTACAGGCCTTTAAAATATTGCCTTTTTCCTTTGTAGAAACAATAAAATCCTTTGAAACTACTTTAGTAAAAACTGAATGAATAAAAATATCCTGCTATGTTATTTTCTGAACTTACCTTATGATGTAATGTCAAAGCTTTTATAATCCACAGTTTGGAACGACTACCCAAATGAAACAATCTTTACCAAGGTTAAAACACAATACTAGCCATTCAACTAAATTCTATTAAAAAATATGAGTGAGAAGAGTATACTACATAGGTCATAAAGCTGACCTTAATTGTTCAGTTCAACTATCATCATCTGCAAAGAAAATATTAGAAAGCTCAGTTCAGCAATGTACAATCTCTTTTCATAATTTTAAGAATAAACACAAGAATTAAAATGTGAAAGACCTGACTTCCATTAGTAGCTAAATTATTTTTTTAAGATTTATTTATTTTTAGAGAAAGGTGAAGGAAAGGAGAAGGAGAAGGGGAGAAACATTGATGTGAGAGAGAAACAATGACCAGTTGCCTCTCGCACGCGCCCCGGAATGGGGACTGAACCCACAACCCAGGCATGTGCCCTGACCAAGAATCGAACCAGCAGCCTTTTCCCTTTACAGAATGATGCCCAACCAACTGAGCCACACCAGTCAGGGCTAAATTCTTAATTTAAAGGGACAAATTACACCTGAAAGCTGCCCATGACCTTTCTCAACCTAAACAAGTCCTGCACTCAAATACTACACTCTAATCACTGTTTTTTCTCCTAGAAATCTTTCACCTGCCCACTCTTCTTTTTCAAGTTTCACTCAGAGAGCTATAAAATTTTAAGATAAAATATAAAATATTTCATTCGCTCTTCACCACTTGCCCAAATTTTTAGTGGCTTAGAACAATCATGTTCCAGAGAATAAAATAAAGCAAACACAAAGAAGGAAAAAGGAAGGGCCACACAAGGGAGAGGTACCAACTAGACACAGAAAAAGTTAGGTTAAGGCAGCAAAGAGTGTTGTGAAGCTTCTTTCTGTGCAGCGAAGGCCAAGGTGAAAGCTTTCTGGTGAACCAAATAAAAGCCCACTGTCAGAAAGGGGAGCTGGTCCCTGGTGTCAAAGGCCAAGAATGCTGACCCACAGGCAAGCTACTTGACATCCTGAAGCTCTCTGGACAATGGTGACAACAGTACCTACCTCTCGGACCCTTGGGAAGATTCCCTCGACTTAGACAATGGGGATAAATATTGACCACTGTGCCAGGCTCATGGCAGGAATGCAGGAAGCTTCTGTGGAATGAATACACGAAGAAGTCTTTACTGGCAGTATTACAGAAAGGTTTCTTTTATGGCCATTTTTTCACTCAAATTTCAGTGAGAGTTATGGGTGGAACAAATGAGAGGATTATACAGGCAGACAATGGGAGGCCAAAGGACCCTAGCCCTAGAGATCACACTCAATGGGAAGGTTTCCCAGTGATGAATGTGGAGCTGTGCTAAAGTATCAGTCTCTCTCTGTCTAAGCCAATGGTTTCAAGCCCCTGCTCCCCTTAAAGTTAAGGGCATTTTTGTGGGACTTAGATACTGCAGTCCTTAACTTATCAAGGATAAGGATACTGCAGTCCTTAACTTATCAATTCAACCAATGAAAAAAATGAGACTCCAAAACCTTGACATTTTGGAGTTAAGGATAAAGTAGTAGTAATGATACAGGCACACCTCAGAAATACTGAGGGGTCAGTTCCAGACCATCGCAATAAAGTGAATGTCCCAATAGATCAAGTCGCATGAATCTTTTGGGTCTCCCAGTGCATACAATTTATGTTTACACTATACTGTAGTATATGAAGTGTGCAATAGCATTATGTCTAAAAAAAACCAATGTATATACTTTAATTAAAAAACACTTTATTGCTAAAAAATGTTAACTATTTTCTGAGCTTTCGGCGAGTCATAACCTTCTTGCTGATGGTGGCCACAAGCCTTCAGTTTGTGAAAGACTGTCCTATCTTCAAAGCGCAGTGCAGCAGAGCACAGTAAAAGGAGGTGTGCCTGCAGTGACACAACGCTGACACCGACTGGGCCCTGAGAGCCATTTCCTCTGCTTCACGGCATTCGCTCCTCACGGGTCTCTCCCCCTATACCGCGGATAAGGTCACAGTTCAGACAACTTACACACCTTGCTCAAGGTCACACAGCTGGTAAAAGGTGGAGGGGAGAGAACGCTGCGAACTACTCTAAATCCCAGCACTTAACCCGCCAGGCTCAGGTGCCGTTGCATTTATTTCTGAGGCTTTTCCTGTTGCTGTCGTCAGTACAATGAAAATAAGCAGTTGCAATGGTAAGTCTTTCAACTGTTTGCTTTATTTCAAGATCTGCATAAAACCAAGTTAACCCGACAGATCTAGCAGTAGTCAATCTATTCACATGTAGTATACAGCACATCTGCATGTATCTAAGTTTTATTAGAGTTTCAATAGCTTAAACGTGTTTTAAATGAAATGTCAAGCAAATGTTTATAGAACTCTAAGGCACCACCCCAGAAGCCTAGCATTCAGTGGAGCAGTGGGAAAGCAGTTTGTCAACAAACACTTAGTTAGTGCTTACTGTGTGTCAGGTGCTGAGGATACATGCCACACCCAGTCCCAGGGAGCTGGAAGATGTCCAGTCTCAGGAAGGTGACGATCTTCACACAAAGCCATGGCATTATAACTGTGATAAGTCCTACAAATGAGAGCCTGTACTTGGTATAAAATTCAACTATTTTCATTCAACCAAAAATCAAAGAACTACCTCAACAGTACAGGGGATTCTACCCAGCATCTCCCTTGGTGAGATGCAATGTCCAAACCTGCCCCTCATCTGAGCACCTCAGGAGTATCCCAAGGTCATGTGTGATTCTGCCCATTGCGGGGTGGTCAGCTTCCTACACCATGCTTCTGTGACAGCCCACTACTTCATCTGCCCCTCAGTCAAAGAAGGAGCTCTAACTTCCAACACCAGAGGAAAACTGGCTGTGTTCAATGGTGTTAGTGAGAGACTATACACCAGTTGCCCGTGTGCGCTGTCCCAAAGCAAAGTCTCAATGATCACTTTAGCTGTGTGCTGTCCTTAGAACACAGCCTCACCAAGGTCTCTTCCTTATGGGTGTATCTGACCCAGGGAGAGTGGGTTGGACCACAAGCTATGCTCACTGGGAGAAAAAAAACTGTGAGAAGAGAGGAGGAAGCCAGAACCAGGAAGAGGGACCAGCCCAGGCCAAGGTCTTGCCAGGGCAGCCCGGCATGTACTGGGAGAGTCCAGCGTAGGCCCGAGGGCCTACAGTCCAGAGGGAGAGGAAAGTTCTGTGTGGATGGAGCTGAAGGGAGGCCTGGAGCAGGCAGGGCCTTAGAAGCCAAGGTAGGATTTCTGGAAAAGACCTAAATGTCTGTATGGAGACATAGGACTACAGAAATATACTGCTGAGTGATAAAGCCAAGTAGCAGGCACGCCGTGATCACAGCATGCAAAAGCTTACAGATTTATATTAAAGTCCTCAAGAAAGCCTAGAATAATCAAAACCAAGTTTAATCTTCAGAGTTCTGACTTGGTGGCAAAGTCATACGTTTTTTTTTTAAATATCAAAACTATATCAAAATGAAGCAAAAGCTTCAAATTCAGTTAAAGTTGAGCTTGACTAAATGCTGCAATTAAATGAAATGGAAACCATCTTTTTTTTTAAGATTATTTACTTATTTTTAGAGAAAAAGGAAGGGAGGGAGAAAGGGAAGAAGAAAGAGAGGGAGAGCAACATTGATGTGTGAGAGAAATATCAATTGGTTATCTCTCCCACCCCCCTAACTGGGGACCTGGCCCACAACCCAGGCATGTGCCCTCACAGGAAACTGAACCAGCGACCTTTCAGTTGATGGCACAACACCCAACCCACTAAGACCCACTCATCACAGCAAAATCGTCTTCTTTCAAATTTTCTTTCAATACTGCTGTGTACCATATCTCAGGGACAATTGCTTCCTAAATTTTTCTACAACTCTGATTATATTAAAAACGACTCAATATGACACCAAAAATAAAAGCAACAAAAGCTTAATAAATTAAACTTCATCAAAATTAAAAACTTTTGTGCTTAAAAGGACACTATCAAGAAAGTGAAAAGACAATATACAGAATGGGAGAAAATATTTGGAAACCAAATATCTGATAAGGAACTTGCATCCAGAATATTTAAAGAATTCTTACAATTAATCAATAAAAAAAAATAACCAGTCTTGACTGGTGTGGCTCAGTGGATTGAGCATCCCCGTGAACCGAAAAATACCAATTCAATTCACAGTCAGGGCACATGCCTGGGTTGCGGGCCAGAACCCCATTTGGGGGCTTGTGAAAAGCAACTAGTTGATGTTTCTCCAGCACACTGATGTTTCTCTCCCTCTCCTTCTCCCTCACTTCCCTCATTGAAAATAAAGAAAGTAATCTTAAAAAAAAAAAAATAATTAGCCCTGGCTGGTGTAGCTCAGTGGATTGAGTGTCAGCCTGCGAACCAAGGGGTCACTGGTTCAATTCCCCAGTCAGGGCACATGCCTGGGTTGCGGGCCAAGTCCCCAGTGGAAGGTGTGTGATAATCAACTACACATTGATGTTTCTCTCCCTCACTCTCTCCCTGCCTTCCCCTCTGTCTAAAAATAAAAATAAACAAAATCTTTAAAAAATAATAATAATAAATAAATAACCCAACTTAAAAATGAACAAAAAATTGTCAACATCAATAGCCAGTGCAAATAAAAACTTCGAGATACCACTTCAAACACACTAAAATGGTTAGAATCAAAAAGATCATAACAAGTGTTGAAAAGGTTGTGGAGAAACTGTAACCCTCATGCACTGCTGATGAGAATGTAAAATGACGTACTGATAATGAATAGCAGCCTGATGGTTCTTCAAAAAGTTAAACATAGAGTTACCGCAGGACACAGCAATTAGTGTCTCAGGCATTTACCTAAAAGAAATGAAGACATATATCCACAGAAAAACTTACTTGTGAATGTTTATAGCAGCATTATTCATAATAGTACCAAAAACAGAAAAAACCCAAATGTCCATCAACTGATGAATGGATAATAGGTATATCTATACAATGCAAGGTTAATTAGACATAAAAAGGAATGAAGTACTGGTACTACAACATGGATGAATCCTTTCACATTATAATAAGTGAAAGAAACCAGAAACAAAAGACCACATATATAATTCTATTTGTATGAAATGTTCAGAATAGGCAAATCCAAGGACAGAAAGTAGATCTGTACTTTCTGGGAATGTTGAGTGGAGGGTGGGGAGAGCTGGACAGACATAAACAGTGAGTGACTGCTAATGAGTACAGGGTTTCTTTTTGGAGAGAAGGTGAAAGTATTCTGGAATTAGAGAGTGGTGATGGCTGCACAACTTCGTGAATATACTAAAAACTTCTGAATTGTATACAAGGTCTGTCTGGGAGAAGTCCAACCATTGTTACTAAAACACGGTTTGCGAACCATTGACGTAACCAGCAGTCAAGGAGAGTGGACTGGAATGTACATAGATAAACAATGATGACTTCACTGTACTAGTCACTAAGCAGTGCAATGAATCAGCATCTGACTTTATGTGAGGCTTGAACATCCCTCCACGGAAACTATTTGGATCATTCAGAAGACCACAGCTATGGGCAACTGGTGGCTGTGAGCTTCAACACTACAATGTCCCTGCTCATGCATCACATCTTGTGCAGTGTTTTGGCAAACCATCAAATCAACCAGGTGACTCAGCCTCACTACAGCCCAGATTTGACACCCTGCAAGTTCTAGCTTTTCCCAAAATTAAAATCACCTTTGAAAGGGAAGAGATTTAAGACCATCAGTGAGATTCAGTAAAACACAATGGGACAGCTGGTGGTGACTGGGAGAACTGTGTGATGTCCCAAGGTGCCTATTTTGAAGGGGGCTGAGGTGTCATTGTCCTATGTACACTGTTTCTTGTATCTTGTATCTTCTTCAATAAATGTCTCTATTTTTCCTATTACAGGGCTGGATTCCTTCTGGACAGACCTCACATATTAGAAAGATGGAGTTCATAGTCAGTTAAATAATACAGATATATTATATATCTTTATTAAATAATATAGATATACACACATACATATGGCCTAAGGTCTTAATAAGACCTAAAATTAGATTTACACAGAGGCACAAATAACCTCCTTGTCCCTTGCAGCACTGTCCTTTTACATAAATCAGTTACAAGCATAGTAGATACTATTTTAGGACTACAATACCATGCGCTGGCACCAACACACCTACATGGCACACACTAATCTCAATGGGAACCTGGATAAGTAGGGCGCTGGCAGGAAGGAAAACGAACCATGTTTTCAGCAGATACCTCAAAACTAAAGGTAAAAAGAGCATCATATGTCAACCCTTTCCTTTTCATAATACTGCTTTTCCAACTCTTCTATTGTGGACTTTTTACCTTACACTATTGTTTATAGATAGTTTATCAGTAGTAGCCTTTTCTCTGACCTTCTCGGACCCCGTGCTGGTTTCCAAAGCCATATAACACAGTAAACCAAGAGGGAGTCAGACCCAAGCATGGAGAAATCTTTAACAGGAATGTTTAATTAAGGATAGACATATTTACTAGTCATAGATCTAACTGTCTTCATTCTTACAGATAGCTAAAACCCATTTAGTTCTTCATTATTTTTATTACACAGGATTTTGAGCATGGCATTCAAAGAGCTATCCAACCTCAGCCACAAGTCTGTCCCAATTATAGACCTACAAGTCACCATCCCCAAACCTATCACAGTTATTTACTGTCCAGCCTTTGTTCAGGCCCTTATCTTGGCTTGGGCGGCCCCTCCCTACACCTGGATAGCTAAGAAAATCCTAGTCACCCAAAGGCCAAGTTTAGGTCCCTCACCCAAGAGACCTGCTTTACCTCCCCTCCCTAATCTTTCTCTATACTCCAATCATTTCCACCTCTGTTGCAGTTTTCATTCACTTATTCTCTAAATAGTCAGTTGTGTACGGGTCTGTTCAACTCCCTGGGAGGGACACACAAACCTAATGCCATCATTCATATCTTCTTTTTTTGTTCTGCAACATTTTATACCAAGCTTTACATATGGTAAGGTACCAAAGAAGTGCTAAACTGAAAACAAAGTAAGTTACTTCCTCCTTTATTCTTGTTATTCTATTTTTATTATTCCATTTGTACTTCCCTTACTTAAAATTCTTTGTTTCTCTAATCAATCAGTTCTTCCCCCATTCTATTTTTGAGGTCTATTAAAATGCATGGGAAGAGACAAAAAAATTGAGTCTTACTTTCAAGTCTAATGAGAAAACCACATTAAAGTAAGTATACTGACAACAACAGGGAGCTGGTGGTTGAAAAGTAACAACATTCCTGGCAAGTAGTCAAAGGGAGAGTAGGCTTTTCTCAAAACTTCAGATTTTGAAACACAAACTGTGACCCATTGACCAGTTCTCACTTCCAAACATTTAAATTGAATTTATCACTCCTGGCATAAATTCGGGGAAAAAAAAATTTAAATCACACATTTCTTTTGCATTTGCCCTGAGTGTCCTAGTTAGAGGAATAATTTTTATTTCCTTTCATAGCTTAGGGACTGGGCAGGGTTTCCACTGCAATCTGGTGATTTTAGCGCAAGAAGAAAGTCCCAGTTTATCCTGTCAATAAAATCAAGCAGGCTTAGGAGAAAGCCACTGTAACTGCTCATGACTCACTTTGACCTAATTCCAGCATTTGGGAAGAACTCTAGGATTGTTTCTCTAAATCCTGATCATGGTGTTTCCAGGAGGCAGCCTTCACGCACGGTTGTCTGCAGCCTGCCGCGGAAGCTTGTGGACTAACTGGCAAATAGCTAATAAACCCCTTTTGTTGACTCTGTGGCCGCCTCCAGCCTCCCAGCGGGGATTCTAACTTACGACCTGGAACCCTTCACTCTTAATTGCCAGTGGTCCTGACACACTTGGGTTTATTGGGATCATAGGAAGACCATCTTAGAAAAGGTTGGGATCTGACACTTGCAAACAGGAGGGGAGCCCTGAGTTGTCTGAGGGGGAAAGGGAAGCACGGGCAGAGAGTGAGAATGGGGTCGCGCAGGGCAGAGAAGAGGCGGTGCAGTGGGGAGGAAAATGATGGGGCCAGAGGTGGCTCCTGTGTGCGTCATAAAGGAAACGGGGGACAGAACGTGAGGTCTGAGGATCCATTTGGCCTTCCTTGTGTCCTTCCTCCCTTGAGTGCAGGAACTCATCTTTTTTTCCAGAACGGTGACTCCTGGTTCTGGACTCTATGTGAAGGGTCGAAAGAGCAGTCAGGAAAGGCAACCGTCTCCGTTTTGAGAATGTTACAGCCACACATAGCTGGCAAACCAGGTTTATCGTAAGCCAAGGCAGGGAGTCCAAGAGTCCCTTCTACCTGCCTTTGGTGCAGTTGGTCTGAGGAGATGGAAAGCCCATGAAAAGTGGACCTGTATTTTAAGCCTGAACCTGGACGGAAGGGCAAGAGAATTGGGGCTGAGGGGCCCGCAGCGCTGCAAAGGGCACGATGACCCACAAAGGTATTGATGAGTGGCTTCTTCCCCCTTCCTACAGACCCTAAGGAAGATTCGCAACCTGCAAATTTAGGGCACAATTGCCCATCCCAAAGGTATTGGCAGCATGCTAAAGAATAAAGCTTGCTTAACGCAAGAAGCAGCCGGATGCCCAAGGCTGTGATCTCCCAGAAGACGAAGGCCTGGAAAAGATGCTAAGGAAATCCACAGACGCCAAAGAATGTGAGGAGAGAAAAGCTCCCATCCCAGAAGTTGGTCATCCTCCGACTCCTGTCTGGGAGAGCAAGCACTGGTCTCTGTGAGTCATCACACGTGTTTGCTCTGCAGACGTGGGTATAAGGCTCCAGAGAAACCATGATCTGCTAATGGCACTTCAGCTCCCCAAGAGAACTTTCCCCTGAAAGTCAACCAGCCTGTTGCTTTCCCAGGCAAACGGGGTTTCCCTGGGTGCTGCTTGTGATTAAAGTTGTTGAACAGGGGCTACAGCAAAGCGGAGGACCTTTACTATAGGTGAGGTGGTGGAAAGGAGGTCGGAAGGTCATTTGGAAGGCAAGCCCACTGGAGACAAGCGATGGGTCGAGGACCGAGGGTTTGTCCTCTGCTGCTGGGGCCTCTAGTGGACGATCTTTGCCGTCCCCATGGCCTCTGTTGGGGACTAGCACTAACTTGGATTGGTGCTCCCCTCCTCAGCTCCCCACGCCATTTTAGCCAGGTCACTCTTGATTAATTGACACACAGTGACACTGGCATCTCTGACGCACATGGACTCCATCTTCCTCACCCTTTGTGCGGAGAACCTCCTCGACAACAGCTCTTTCCAGGGTTTATCCAGCCACTCAAACTTTCCGGACTCTGTTTCCCCGATGCTATGCAGCAAAGCCCTCCTTCTCTGTGTGGTGTGCATTGCAGAGTATGTAAAAGCCAGCTATGCAACCATGAGGTGTGGACAGCTGAGCCACTGAAAGAAGGAGCCGCTGAAAGTGTTCCTCTCACTGTTGTTCCCCAACCACAACACAGACACCGGAGATCCGGCCCCTCTCATCACCCTCAGGTGTAAATGTGTAAATGACGAGGGCTCAGCGGGGTTCCTCATGCCAGCCTATGTCTATCAAGGGGTGGCTAGAGAGAAGCCATGACCTTCCAACCCTGCACGGGGAATGGCACTGGTTCCGGGGAAATGGTCTCAGGGCAACAACCCATGCCTTTCTCAAGGCTACATGGCAATTGTCTACCGCAGGCGCCCGGGGAGGATCTTGCTGAGGACTCGAACTGGGTAAGAAGGGTAGGCACAGGCGCCCCGAACTTTCCGTGCCTCCAGTCTGTGGGCTGACTTCCTCTGTGGCCTCTGCTGCTGAGAAGGGATGGGTGGAGTGGGAACTTTCATGGGTCACACAGCCAACCTGGAAACTGCAGATGGATGGCTTGAGTGCTTTCTTCTAGAGGCCTGGCGTGATGTCCACGTCTGAGATGGCAGCTTGCGTTCTTCCTGGAGCACAGAGCTTAGATGTGGGTTCAATCCAGTTCCTCTAGGGCATTCACGCCGTCCCCAATACCCGGGGTTATCCCATTGTCTGTGAGGTTGTACAAGCCTACT
>PVJD01013265.1:0-34958 GCA_004026545.1 Mormoops blainvillei
AGATCTAGTGATGAGGTTAAAGAGACACCTGAAAAATCACATAGCTACTTTTGCTAAGATATAAAATTCTGCCAGCATTTGGCTGAGCATATTGAAGTGGAGAAAGGTTCCACAGGATCTAAGACTGATGGGTTCATGGATGCCGATTGCATTATTAAGACACATTAATTGACGAATAAATAATTAAGCAACACAAGTCCTGTGCGTGGACCAAAGGGCTTGGGCTGTGAATCAAGGATTACAATTAATCCATTCTAGGCACCTGAGCTCTCTTCCACACAAAACAAAACAAAAACCTCAATGGTTACTGGCTGTAAGCTGAGCTGAAACAATTGCTAAGAACTTCTGAGATGCATAAGACAGGTTCTAAATCTCATGCACGGTGTAGACACATGAGTTCTGCCAGAACCAGAGAGCTCTGACCAAGATTTAGAACAGTAGCCATGTGGCCAGTTAAGTCTTACAGTTTCCATGGAGGGCGGCCTGGAGCTCTGTGGCTCTTTTTTTCTGGCTTATTGTATATGCATACAGAGAAAAAAGCATATGTAGTTCATTCTAGCAAGTATTTGATTAGTAATTCTCAAAACATTGTTTGCCATCAATTTCTTATAAACCTAATTTAAGATCTCCTTCACTTTTTTTTCTTTGTTTTAAAATGCACAGTGTAGCCCTGGCCAGTGTGGCTCAGCTGGTTACAATGTCGGCCTGTAACCAAAATGTTATGGGTTCAATTCTCTGCCATGGCACATACCTAGGTTACAGGTTTGATCCCCAGTCCAAGCACACACAAGCCCCTGTCTGGACGTGTATGGGAGACAACTGATCGATGCTTCTCTCTCACATTGAGGTTTCCCTCTCTCTTTCCTTTCTCCCTTCCTCTCTCTCTAAAAGCAATGAAAAAAAAATTTCCTTGGGTGAGGATAAAAATAATAAAATAAAATAAAATGCACAGGGTAAAACCCACCAGATGATAATAGTCTTGGTGTTTGTACCCAGAAGTGGCCAAACCTAGTCACGTGTATCATAGGAGAAGGTATTCAAAAAACTTTAGAAAATATAAGGTATGTAAATCAAAATTCCACTGAAAAAACAGCACCAAACTAGATATTTCAAGTAGGAGGGGCTTTAATAGAGGGCATTAAAGGCTTACTAATCATTGGAAGGGCTGCAAGTGCGAATGTGAAGGAAGCTTGGGAGAGGAGGTCACAGCTGCCTAAGGTGTTGCCATGCAACATGACATCCGCCCAAACCCTTGGTTCTACCTGTCACTATGAAAACAGCTTTCTCCAAAATCTTGTGTGTAAGCCTCTCAGAACAGAATGTAAACCAGAATCCTGTTGGCAAGGGATTGGAGGAAATAGGTTCCCATGCTTTTGGCACTTGCCATACGTACAAGGAGTCAGCATATAAGGAGTCAGAAATGATGCTGGGTGCCCACAGATGAGCAGCCCATCCGGGTATGCTTTCTTCACCCTCGTTTATCCTTCTTGGTACTTTCCACATGATGATGGACTTTCCTCTAGGTTTATTTGTCATTGCAGTAACCTCAAAACCTGGTCCGTGGCCTAACGCATAGTAGGGGCTTAGGAAACATTGAGCATGGGAGGACTGGTGCCTGGGTTCGTGGCAGAGGGCCACGCTCTCCCACTTTATCCCGCTCTTTACTAGAGGAAAGGAATAGTCCCATTTCTGTTACCCATCAGATCAGAGAACACAGAAACTGCCTTTAATACCCCTTTTCTGCCTGAAGAATTGATTCAATCATGTGGCCCAGCCAACTCACATGAAATTCAGCTCTTAGGTCTGTCAAGTGGTATTTATTGTACTTCACTGGGAGGAAAGGGGAAGAGAAACCTTTACGAAGTAGGTATATAGGAAAGCCAACCTTATCAGCTACTATAATTTCCCCCGGTTTTTAAAGGCCTCATTACAGAGATGGAGGCCATGATTCCACAAGGATTTATATACTCATCAGAGAAACGCCAGGGAGGGAGATAACAGAGACTATGAACTATTAGCCAAGTTATCACTGAAGCCACAATGTATTTAGCTGTAAGCACTGTATATCGCGGCTTAATTAGAAGCACTAGTTAACCCAGAGTCAGCCTGACATTTTATCTTCCAGTCGCACTTCTATGCCTCAAATGGAATATGTGGTACTAGCCAAGAAACTGAACCTTGACATTGCATATGTGAGCCCAAAAGAACTCAGGCAGGAGACCTAAAAGATAATCAGATAATAGCATTGACACGCGCTTACTCACTTGACACGTGCGTTCATTCATTTAACAAATGGGCATTGCGCTGGGCACTCTGGAGAAGATCTTTGTAAGAGATGTGGTCCTGGAGGTCTAGCCGGCTTCCAGAACGCAAAAGGGAGACACTGCATCTCAGGGTCCTCTTAGCGAAGGTGAGGGTAATTGTAGTTCATACCCCACAGTGTTCTGAGGAGAGTAAGAAGTAAATGACACAAAGCCTTGCTGTAAAGAACAGGTCAATGGACAGATATGAGATATAAAAATAGGTGTGTATTTATAGACACATATATGTACGTATGTGTGTGGAAGCATCAGGGGTGACAAAGACTCCAGGGAGCCCAGCTGAAAGAACAATCTAAGGCAGACATGAAAACTGCCAGAATTTTCTATGTGTTCTCCACGCCACAAAGAGCTGTGACACGCCATGAGACATTTGTCACTCTGGAAGCATCGTGAAGCATGTGCAGGGCAGAAGAAGGCATAGATCTGTGGCAAAGGCATTCCAGGTGAAGCAGGGTGGAAATAGACACTGGGCCTGGAGCTGATGAGCTGCAGGCCCCATCTGTCTTGAGCAAAAAGTACTGCAGCAGAGAGAACTCGATGCAGCTGGGCATGGATGAGGAGGAATGCTAACCCGAGGCCTCAGCCCACCAGGGATCCTTGGTTCCCATCTTGTCTAGGAAGCCAGTAAAGCTTAGAAAGTTTAGGCCACTGGTTTGAGGACACCAACTGGTAAGTAGAGGAAGTGAGCCTGAGAGACCTGGTCCATGCCATGGGACCTCTGGGGCGTGTGTTGAACAAATATTTAGACATAGCACTTTATGGCTATTACCGCGAATTAAATATCAAGGAGTAATCATAACGAAGATGTCCAACTCACAGTATTTCCAGGTGTCACCAGTGCCTCTTCTGGGGACTGCACAGTGCTGCTGGCAGCACTTTGAAACCAACATGGGCCCAGCCAGTGAGGCAAACCCATGAGAAAGGTGATGGTTCCTGTTGTGTTTCAGGACATGTCCGTAGCAGAGCAATGGCAGCATTCCCGCAGAGGGGAGCAGAAGGCTGTGGGGTAGAGAACACCCAGGGCAGTGGTTTCATGGTGTTGTGCAGAGGAAATCCTCCCCTGGAAGACAGGAAGCAGAAATCAGACTGGAACAGTCAGGTCAGGCCTCACGGGGAGAAAGCTGACGGACATCGTCCCACAGGAGGTCAAACACAGGAACCAGAATGGAAAGAGTTTCTAAAGAACTTCATGCCAGTTGTCAAAACCTGCAGTCTTCATGATTGGTCAAGGCCAGCCCCGCCTGGTTGAGACTTCCAAAGACAAATGATGAACCGAAACCGGCACATGCAGTTGAATGTTTCAGCCGAGGTTCATGGTGTAGGTCAGTGTAGACCCTGCCTGTCCAGTCTCTTGCCGATCACTAGGCACAGGGCAGGTGGGTAAGAAATACTCTTGGAATTACGTGGGAGAGGAAGAGCAGTGCAATGCTCAGTTTCAGTATGAAAGAGTGGTTCCCAAGGAAAGTACTCTCACCTGGGAACCAGGAGGTCTGAGTGCCATGGTGAAAATTTAGCCTGCGGAACCAGAAGACTTGGGTTCCGATCCAAACCCTGTCTCAGAATGAGATTAAGACACAAGGTCCGAGGGGTGCTCCAACCTATCAGACTTAATCAGAAATGTGGTCTCCATTGCTGTGGTAGACTACCCTCATTAAATACATGCTAAACAACTACTTTAAAAGGATGCAAAAAATTATACAATTGTTTTATGAAATGTGATAAAGATAAAAAAATTATAAGCTTGTCCTAAGTGTTGTGTTTGTCTGTCCCGCTCTGCCTCCCTTTCCCCGACGAGCTGAAACAGGTTGTATGTCTCAGGCCTCAGTCCCCTGGCCTGCACTTGGTCCACTGGGCTCTTTGAAGAGTGAGTGGCATATGCTCGGCCAATGGGGCTTCTTTGAGTCCTGCCATTGAGTGTCTCTTCTTACTGTCGTCTGAAATTCATGGTTCTTCCACGCGTAATGAAGAGTTTGGACTAGACAGGTCCTCCGGAACCAAGTGGAGCTCTTGGTTTTCTGCTGCTGTGTATCCCACCCGGTGAGGAAGAGGCCCGGCTCCTGGGAGCGCCCAGCAGCAGGGAGAAGCGAGGCTACCTCAGGTTACTTAGGGTCCTTTCAGGTTCAAGACCAGACTCCAACCTCCTTGATGGCCAAGCGACACACAACTGCTTCTCCTAACTTTCAAAAGTGAATTAAATAAAAAGGGTGATGAGGCATTTTTCTTAGGTACTTTATTTGTAAAGGAGAGCCTCCAGGGTTTCTTTCTCCTTCGAGCATAAAGTCAACTATTGGCTTGGCATATACTCTTGATAATATTAAAGAAGTATTCTTCCATCCCCACATGTATACTTTTTTAAATAATAATAAGCTGAATTAATAAAGTGCTTTTCTATATCCATTTATTTTTTGATTCACACATGCATTTTTCTGAGATGGCAAAATAAAGCTATAATAATATATTAACATTTTTCTTAATATCGATTACTTTCATACTTGGAGCAAACCCTTCCTGGTGTATATTCATTATTTTGATTTGCCATTAAATCTTCCTATTACGAATGTTTTTAATCATATAGTTTTACATTCGTAAGTGAGATTATTCTATAACATATTTGGTTATGTTCATCAAGGCAGGGGAACAGGAACGTTTGCCTTAGGCAGAAATTTCATGGCCTCCTCTCTTTTTCAGGAGGGGGTGTTAATAAAAGTTGAGGGTTAGTTGTCTGTTCCTTAAAACTTTAGAAAAGTGACCAGTGATTTCACTGAGTTTTTCCATTAGTAGATCCGGCAAAGTCGTTGTTTTCTCTATTGATTGGGTCTTAGTCACCATTTAAATTGGAATAAGATAGTACATTCAACTGGGGGAGTAAAGAGTGTTTAATAAGGGTTTATCTACAAAGGTGTGGGCCGACCACAGCGGGGAAGCATCACCACCTGAGGCATGATGCAATGGGAGAAGGAAGTGATCACTGGAGCCCAGCAAGATCAGTCCAGTGTGGAGACGGCCATGTGTCAGAAGCTGTGGATCTGGCAATGGGACACCAACGACCCCAGCTTCTCTCAACTTCTTTTGTTTCATTCTTTTTCCAAGGTCTTTTTTGATCTTTTACAAAAGACTCCATTGTAAGGGCAACTCAAATGTTGGCAGACTTTATCAACACTTGAATTTTAAATGAGGTCGCATGAACATCAATATCATCAGTAAATTTCCCCTCCTTCCCCATGAGGGATTCAGTGTCATTCCACCCCAAAGAATTTCTGCTAATCCTTAAAATAGGCAGAGTAATGGTCCCCTAAAGATGTCCACATCCTAATCCCTAGATCTCATTATGTGGAAAGGGGGATTTTGCAAATGGCTTCAGGTTAAGGACCTTAAAATGGAGTGATTATTCTGAATTATCCGGATCGGCTCAATCTAATCACCTGAGTCCTTAAAAGAAACGTTTCCAGCTGAGGTTCAAGCATTAGAGCGGGAGATGTGACTATGGAAGAATGCGAGCCAGAGAGATTCAGCATTGCTGGCTTTGAAGGCGAAAGAAGGGGACCATGAGGTGAGACATGTTGGTTGCCTCTAGAAGCTGGAAGAAACGAGGAAACAGCTTCCCCCGGGAGCCTTCACAAAGGAGCATGTCCCTATTAACACCTTGATTTTAATGCAGTGACACCCATGTAAGACTTCTGACCCACAGGAATATAAAATTATAAGTCCATATTATTTTAAGCCACTAACTTCGTGGTGTCTGTTACCGCAGCAACAGAAAACTAATCGTCTTTGACGGGTGTCTTTACAGTTTGCCACCCACCTCTCAGCTCTAAGCAGGACAGTCCTCCCACTTTGTTCTGCTTCTGCTCTGGCGTCCTGGGCCCAGTCAGTGTTGGCTGTTCTGGAAGCCACTGGAACAACTTCAACATTGCTAGGATACAGCAGAGAGAGGTAAGTGGCCAGGACCGGATCCAAAAAGCAGATAGCGCCTGGCCAGGCTCAAGGTGTTGTCGGGATGAAATAAGTTAATGTATACAAAGTGTTTTTAACAGTGCCTGGCACATAGTGCTGTTTAGCTAATGCTTTCTTATTTTGTTCTCTAGATCAAGGTGGTCGAGTTGATCATACCTCACTTCATATTATATCCTAACCTTGTCCCATCTCTTGTTTTTATTCATTCATTCATTCATTCATTCATTCTCTTAAATCACCACAACTCACTTCTATTCCTCTCCCTCCCTAAACAGTCATTTTAGTCATGTATGTGCATTCTTATAAAACACATATTTTAGTTTTATGTGAGTGTAATTTTGGATTTATATAAATAACATTGATATTGAATAATTCATTTTTGATAAGAACTAGTTTGGTTTTCTTTCTTTCTTTCTTTCTTTCTTTCTTTCTTTCTTTCTTTCTTTCTTTCTTTCTTTCTTTCTTTCAGATACAAGATTGATTGTAGATCCATTGCTTGTAACTGCTACCTAGTGTACCATGGTGTAAATCCATCTCATCTGACCCTCACAGGGTTAATGTCCAAAATATGTATCCTTTGTACAACACAGGCATTGCCCAATCAAGAAGCTGCTTCTGTGCTAGAGGTGGGTTCTAGAGGCTCCTCGAAGGCCAGGCTGCCTCCAACTTCCTGGACACAAACTATAATGCAACAAACTTACTGGAATAAACTTATTATGGACTGTGAGATGCTTTCCTTGGAATAGACATCAGGCAAGAAATTGCTGGGTCACATGTGTGCACATGTGTAATTTGCATGGGTGGTGCCACATGGCTCTCCATAACAGTGGCGCTAGCTCACCCTTCCACCAGTAGAGCATGTGCCCCCTGTAACCCCATATCCCCACCAATGAGAGTGCTACCCAGCTCTCTGATACTCACCAGTTTAGTAGCTGTAAAGGCTTAGCTCTCTGTTTGAATTGACATTTATCTGATATCTGATTGCTAATAACCTTGGGCTCTCATCTTATGCTCAAAAATTTGTTGGTGTCCTTTTCTATAAAAGTCCTTCTTGTAGCCTCTCTTCACTGTCCTATTGGAGTTGCTGTCTTTTTTTTCACTAATAACGAGAATATTAACGTGTGTGTCAGGAGGGCTATCTCCTAGTGTTTCCAAACCACAGATCCTCTAAGTGCCAACCATATGCTGAATTTAGAAACAAGGAGGGGAGGCTGACTCTCCCACTGACTCTGCCTCTAGTCTGCCACCTGCTCCCTAAGTAGCAGTGTTTGTATCCAGAGTGTCTAAAATCTCTTAATGAAACACTTCCTATGGTTGCTGTCTTCACCCCTTGGCTGAACAATGGGGCTGCAAAGAAATGCTGCTGGGGCAGCAGAACTAGGGGAAGGAGATATTTTTGTCTTCTTAAGTGCACCAAACAATATCAGTCATTTAGATTTATCAACTAACACAATTCCTCACTAAGAGTTGTAGTACTTGTGTACCTCCATTAACAGCAATGATTTTCAGTAATTTTTTTTACTACAAATTTTTCACCTGTGACAACTTTCTTGGACTCAGCATCCTATGATCTCATAATAGGCATCTGGTGAATAAAGAGCTCAATGCTCAAATAAGATGAAGAAATCTGGGCCCAGCAAAACACACATTTTTCCAAATGAAGAGTTTCTTGTTATGTGCATTAGAGATTTCAAAAAGGTGTGTGTTGTATCAACTAGAAAGTGAGAGAGTTCTCATCTCTTCACCAGCACATATAATGTGCAGCTCGAGTATGACAGTTAATCTTCTGAAGCTTCAGTTTCTGAACCTGTACTGGGGACAATATAGTTTGTGCATCAAAACGGGGAGCTTAACAAGATGTTTGATGGAGTTTCCGCTTAAACCTAGGATTCATTTCTCTGTAAACCTTGCATGCCCTGGTCCTTCAATCTCCCTACCCAGCCCTTGTGGGAAATACTTCATAGGAACAGCCAAGGTACCTCAGCAGCTGTGGTCAGTAAGGCTTGAAACAAAGCCTTTGTTGATTTAGTTGTGCTTCTGTAAACTTCAAATGGGATGCTCTTGGAAAGCCTAGCAGTAATTGTGCATCTGGACTTCCTACCTCCTGCTCCAACAGGCTGTCACTGGCAGAAAAACATGCTCCATTGGTAAAGTCCATTCTTCCAATCACAGCATATCCAAGCAGTATTTAAAGTCCAAAGCTATGATTTAAAGCTCAGTGAGGGGAGAGCAGAGAATCAGGAGCTGTGGGTGAGACCCAACCTGTAAAAATGACTTGCAATGAGTGACAGAGTTTGAGATGCATAAGGAGAGGAGAAGGGTGTTTTTAAGGTCTCTGATGCCTCAGAGCTCTGCCCTTCCTCCTGCCCTGGAAGGCTCCCCTGATGAATACAGCCTATGTCGATCTATTCCTTCCCTGGCTAACTGTATTCGTCTGCATTCTCCAGAGAATCAGAGATAGGTCAAATTCTCTCTCTCTCTCTCTCTCTCTCTCTCTCTCTCTCTCTCTCATAAATATACTTACCTATATAGCTATCTACCTATAGATAGAAAGATATTAGAATCCTAACACAGTTGGTCTATATATAGATTTATTACGAGGAATGGTTTACATAATTATAGATGCTGAGAAGACACACAATCTGCCATCTGTCAGCTGGAGACCTAGGAAAACCAGTGGTGTAATTCAGTCTGAGCCCAAAGACCTAAGAACTTGGGGAACTGATGTGTTGGTGCAAGTCCCAGTCAAATGTCATGAGAAGGTGAGATGAGCTGTCCTAGCTCAAGCATTGAGACAGGCAACGGAGGGAGGCCTGTGTCAGGGGTGGAAGGGGGATGAAGAAGTCCTTCCTCTACCTCCCACATTGGGGAGGACCATCTACTTTACTGAGTTCTGGATAAAAATGTTAATCTCATCCAAAAATACCCTCATAGACACATCCAGAAATAATGTTTACTCTGGGTATCCCATGGCCAGTCAAGCTGACACAGAATTAACCATCACACCAACCCTATCCCACATTAGGGTAACCTACTCAACCTGGTTTACCTGGTATTTTCCTGGTTTTCAAACTGAAAGTCCAACATCCAAACTGAAAGTCCAGCATCCTGTTTTCAAACTGAAAGTCCAACATCCTGAGAAACATGTCAGTACAGGGCACCACACTGCCCATAATGCCTGAATTAAGCATTTTTCACTTGATAATGTTTGATTTAAGAATTTAGCCACACTACCAACAAACTCTTATTGGGTGTCTAGTGAGTCAACTGTGCTAAGTTTGAGGACTCACTGCCCTAATCTGACTTTTTTTCTTTATTTTCTCACATTTTACAAAGTGCTTTTTCCATACCTTGCACTCAGATCTTGTTTGCTATATACCGTTGTCCAAGGGAAGGGGCCAGAGGTCCTTGGAGAAGCGGTAGAGTCCAGGACTGGGCCAGGGAATATGTTCCCTGGATCCAGATGGTCCTGGAACCACTTTGTGATGCCATAAAGAAAAAAAGCGTTTTTTGAAAAGAAGTGTAGCACAGGAGTGTGTTGACAGGGCACAGAAGACAACATGAAGGAGCACCTAATGACCAAATCTAAGACAATTTTAGCAACGAAATGATAAATAATGATCCATTCTAACCCTTGAAATACTGTAAATGTCCATGCTGAGATAGATCATAGATAGATAGATAGATAGATAGATAGATAGATAGATAGATGATAGAATAAATGAAAATAAGTCCTTATAGCAGAGTTACAATCAATGAAAAATTCAAGGTGAGCCAAGCTCTTCTGGGGCATTTCCCACCACCGCAGGTGTGCTATGGGGTGTCCTGGCCATTGCTCTCCATTGGGACCCCTCTAGGACAGTGTTTGCTCTGGAGCTCCGCGTTGGGTTTGCCAAGGCTGTGTCAATACCGCAGCAGGATCGAAAACTCTACTTGCTCATCTTGCTTCCCTTCCCCTTTCCTGTCGCACATGACGGATCTGCCCGTAGACTGAGGCTTTTCCTATCCGATCCTGCGCCTCCTCCTCCTTTGGGTCTCATGGGCATTACCCACCAATACGCCTCCTGCGCTCCTGTTTCTGTCTCAGCACCTGCTTCCCAGAGAACCCAAATGACAACATACATTATAAGAGAGTGGAATAATGACATCGGCGATGTCTGTGATTTTTTCCTAAATAAAAATCCCCTTCTCTTCTCCCTGCAATACTACCCTAAAACTCTCTTCCAAGTTATTGAACTCTTTGAGCTTCAGTTTTTCGATCTACAGAAAATGAGATATTATTCACCATACTATCAAGGTAAACATGTTAATGGATATCAAAGCATTTTTATAAAATGCTATGTCAGTGCTTGGAGAAAAATATGAAGTGAGCTGAGGACACTGTTCCGCGTTCACAGCATAATTTCACATTAGTTAAATGAAAAAATACAAAGTGGCTGGCTCATAATAAGTGGAATGGGGGAACAGACAAAAATGAACAACTCTGAGAGTAAATATGATACAGAAATATAAATCTACACAAAACTTGAATCGCTTGCATGCTGATAGTGGTAGTAAAAAAAGCATTTTGGAAACAGTTTGGCATTATATCAATTGAAATACTTTATCTAGTGATTCAATTTTTAAATAAGTATACAAATGTTCAGACTTTTAAGTTTCTTCTTCCATTGGTTTTTGTAACTTAGGGCGTCCAACCCGTGGCCCACGGACCACATGCAGCCCATGACGGCTATGAACATGGTACAACACAAAATCACAAATTTACTTAAAATCTTTTTTTTCTGGCTTGTCAGTTTTCATTAGTATTTGTGTGTTTAATGTGTGGCCCAAGACAACTCTTCTTCTAGTGTGGCCCAGAGCTGCCAAATGGTTGGACACCCCTGCTGGAGTGTGCCCACCCTTGTTTCTGGGGCCAGGCATAGGACCAGCATGCTTAGGGCCTCCGATTCGCCACTTTCAAGAGCATCCTCCCAGGAAGCTAAGTGCAGAATGTTCCTCTTTGTGGTTATCCAAATAATTAACAAATAACTAGGAAGTCACCTGCAGGTCAGCAATAATAAACAGAGAGGTGGGGATCAGAGGTTCTCTCACCCAGCCTCCACTTACATTCACCTGGGACTGACCCTCTACGAACTGAAATCCTTGGAATGTCCTTAGCTTTGCTAGGAAAAATAAATTTTTTTTCCTCTTTTCTTTCAGTGGTCATCTTCTCTTTCTTCATATTTCTCTCTCTAAACTTACTGTTTATTTTTGTTTTCTGTTTGTTTTCCATCGAACACATTACTCCGGCATTTTTTCTCATCAGTGGGCAACTACAAAGGCTGTGGCAGGTGTCTGGGTCCTGTCTATGCCAGGTTACAAGATGAGATAAACACAGAGCACGTGACACAGAGTTTTGGGTGAGAGACTGAATGGATAAATAAACTGACAAACAGAATCCTTTCCGATGTGTAGGTCACATTAGTACCGTGTGGTCGAACTCATGCCATTCTGTGCCAAAGACAGATAATGTAAACTGATATTTGGTGCTCCCCTTACCATGTACCAAGCACTGTTCTAAGGAATGGCGCATCTCATTGGATGAAGATGTTAAGTTCCCAGTCCAGTTCCATGAGCAAATGGCAGGGATGGTATCCAAAATCACATAGTCCATGTGAGTCTAACCCCAAGCATGTAACTACTGTGCAACACAGGGAATTAAGCTGCAGGCTGTTACCTTAAGACACATTCTTTTTCCGTGTACAATGCCCTCCTTAATTAAGCCCATGGTAGGCCCCCGTCATCTTTCAAGGGAGAGGAAACCATCCTGCTCCACCCTGCAGAGGGAAAGGGTAATGCCCTGTGTCCAATTTTCTTTTCATTGCTATTTTTATTATGGAAACACAAATGTTCAGTGATTTCAAAATGAAAACAGGGAAAGTTAATTTTGTCATCCTTATCTAATAAAATTCTTAATGGTTTTCTCACCCATTATCATAAATACTTTTATTGTTTCTAAATTTTTTTCTCAACCGCACAGTAGTATATCTTGCCTTCAACAAATATTGTAAAAAATTTAAAAGAGACACATTCTTCTGGTTTTTAGATCTCTTAAGTTGCATTTGCTATTTGGGATTTAGTTCTACTTTCTCAGTGAAGATCAGAAATAAGTGTTCTAAAAGTGGAGTTAGCACTTTTGGCACAAATTTTATGTAGTGAAAATTTGGGCTATTTGACATGAAAAATCATGAAAATGAGTTTGGACCAGTCTTTTGACTTAACCTGGGCTCTATTTGCCCATCTCTAAAATTATATCCTGGACTCCTTCCTTTCCCTTACCCTCTCCTTCATCCAGTAAGAATAACATATTGTTAATTTAATTGAAGAGTTAATAATGATCCTTGTTTCAAATCTCAAAGAGTTCTAAGTTCTAGATAAGCTCATTCTATATGTGGTGCTGAGACTGTGGGGGTGAGAGTGGAGGATTGTGTATAGAAAAAGGTATCTCTTGCATAGAACAGTGGTTCTCAAAGGGGACCAGTAGTATCAGCATGGCTTGGGAGCTTGTTAAAAGGTAAATTCTTGGGCCCTCACTTTTCCCTGCTTGATCAGATGGATGATGGAACCCTGAGTCAATGTTTTATAATCCTTACAGGTGATTCTGATGCATGTTAAAGTTTGAGAACCACTGTTGTAAAATACTCTAAACTCTGTGGTCAGTGTCGCCTTTCCAGGCCTATTAACTCCAGGTCTGCTTCCCCTCTCATTCTTAGTTAAGGGAGGAATTTACTCCTTCAACAAATATTCATTAAGTGCTTGGTGCATGTCAGGCACAGTTCTAGGCACTGAGGATATGATGCTGAAAACAACAGACAAAAGTCAATGCCATGCGAAGCTATATAACGTTCTGACAGGGACTGACCAATAATAACAAGTAAATACATAACATATTAGATTGGCCAAAAAGTCCATTATGTTTTTTCTGTACGATGGCTTTAGTAGCACTTAGTTGTCTTTAACTTCACTTGAAATAATTGTGTTAGATTGTATTGTGACAATTGTCATATCAGTGTGCATTTTAAAAAATCATCGAAATTGGTGAATTTTTGTGCAGCACTTTAACATCAAGGATAGAAGAAAATATGTAACATTTTCAATGTATTTTGCTTTATTATTTCAAGAAAGGTAAAAATACAACTGAAATGCAAAAAACAATTTGTGCAGTGTATGGAGAAGGTGCTGTGACTGATTGAATGTGTCAAGAATGGTTTGAGAAGTTTCTTGGTGCTGTTAACATTTTGGCCAAATGATTCTTTCCTGTGTGGTTGTCATGTGCACTGGAAGATGTTTGGCAGCACCCCTGGCCTCTACCCACTAGTGGGAGACAGCCAACATACTCAAAATATCCAAATCAATAAAGTTATTGATGAAAATGGAAAATGTCTTTTATTTTATAGAAAAACTAAATGGATTTTTTGGCCAACCCAATATTGTATTTTTTATATAAATTTTAAAATTATACGAAGTCTGTCCAGAAGGTACCCAACCATATAATATGAAAAATAGAAACATTTATTAAAGAAGATACAAGATACAAGAAACATTGTACATAGGACAATGACACCTCAGTCCGCTTCAAAGTAGGTACCTTGGGACCTCACATAGTTCTCCCAATTGCCATCAGCTGCCTGTCATATTTTCCTGAATTTCATCGATGGTCTGAAATCTCTTCCCTTTCAAAGGCGGTTTTAATTTTGGGAAAAGCCAAAAGTTGCAGGGCACCAAATGTGGCCTGTAGGGGGGCTGATTTGATGTTTTGCCAAAAAACTGCACAAGATGTGATGCATGAGTGGGTGTGTTGTCCTGATGAAGCTGCCAATCACCAGTTACCCATAACTGCAGCCTTCTGAATCATCCCAATAGCTTCTGAGGAAGAACGTTCAAGCTTTACTCAAAATTTGATGCAGATTTGTTGCCCTACTTGCTCAGTCATTTTGAATGCGATGGCCACATAGTACACATGCTCATTCAGCAGCGTCTACCACCTCCACTGACTAGTACAGTGAAATCACTATTGTTCACACATGTGCATTCCAGTCCACTCTCCTTGGCTGCCAGGTTACATCAACGTCACAGAAACCATTCTCTTTATATTAACAATGGCTGGACTTTTTCTGGACAGACCTCGTATATACATATCATATCAGACAGTGATAAATGCAATAAAGAAAAATAATACAGGGAAATATAATAGTGAATAGTTAGAAAATATCAGCTTGACTTCTTAACCTAATTTGGATGTACTAGAAAGGAAAATCTATAGTAAAAAAAGGAAAGTATGTCATGAATTCTAAGCTAAATGAAAAAACTTTGTGTTTATCCTCTCAACGAGTGTTTTTTCAAACAGCACCCTTAAGTATCTCTAAGGAATTATACACAAACTGGTAAAATAGACTATTATACTTCTACCACCGTTACAAGTAAGAATGCCACCTGACACTTAGGTCAACATCCTTGTATCCAGAAGTATCTTGGGTCAGAACCAAAGACTCTGAAAGCCCCAAGGTATCTAGAGATTACATAGTTTAGTGTTTTTCACTTATTTCTTCACATGTCAGATGACACTAATACGTTTTGATTTCCATAAGGGGATTGCATATATTTTCATGTTCCTCAAAACAATTATTTGCAACTCAAGGGGAAATAAATACATAATCTTTGCTGTCTTAGTACGATGTCCAACACACACCAAGTGCTTGACAAATGCTTATTGACAATGATAATAAGTATGCTTCATTTACCAGGCTCTCATACACAGAAACGTTTTCTGCACTGTACTTGAAATAAAATATCTACTGTTTGGCCCTAATGCAATCACCAAGTTAATAACCAGAAGCTATTTCATCCTAGTACTCCAGTTAATCAAGGTGATAGTCTCATTGCTATAATATAAAAGTGCTCAATATATTTAAAAATATGCCTTATATAAGCTGGGTATTTTTCAAACTTTCTCTGACTTAATATTCACAAAAATCCCGTAAAGTTAGATTTAGTAAGGCTTGTTTTGGGTACAAGTAACAGCGGTATACTTCAAATGATCTTTAACAAAAATTTTAACATACAATTTATTGTAATACAGTACATTGGAAGATTATTTAGGTATTTAATAAAATTCAAGTAAGAACTTTATAATAAATACAAGAATCCCTTCCTTTTGAAAAGTTCTCTCATCCCAGCCCCTAAATAATGAGAAGATAGGTCAGAAACCCCCTCCCTGAGACAGGTCCCTATATATATGAAACCCTCAATGCATAAACTAACTAAAATTGTTGTTCTAGAAGGATAAATGTTAGAAAAAAAATGTTGTTCTTTTTTTTAATCTTTGGGTGGCATGAATGAAAAGAAGTTTTTGAAAATCCCTAGTTAAAAAATATATACTGAGGGCTTAGGATAAATGTATGCCATGTATTTAACCCTGAAAAATTCCATTTAATTTTAGGTTATAACAGGCTCGGATGGGGAGATTCCTCTGTGACCCGCATACGCAAGCGCAGTCTCTGTAGGAAACCGTCACTATGAGAAGGAGTCGCCAGGAAGAACGGCGAGAGGATCAGACCCACGAGGACTGTAGACAGTGGGATTACTGACGACACTACAGAAATAAAGTGTGTTTGCCACACTGAAATGAATAAAACATATCAGAAATGGTGAAGGAATAGAGTATATAAAAATAATCAGGAAGGCCTGGAAAAGGTCTAAAAGAATCACTAGAATTTGAGAATATTAAAATTTTAAAAATAGACAAGTTGAACAGCAGTTTGACACAGATAAAGAGAGAATTGGTATGCTAGAAGATACACCTGAAAACATTACCAAGCAATCAGAAGAAAAAAATGAAAAATATGAGAAGCTAAGATACTTGGAGAAGAGAAAGAGAAGATCCAATTTGTCTAAATGCTATTACATAGAGAGAGAATAGAATGAACCAGTGAAATTCAGTGGTCAAAGAGGCAATAGGTGAGACTGTTACAGAGCTGGTAAAATGCAGAAATACTTAAGTTCATGACTCCCAGTGAAACCCAAGCAGGATAATTTAAATAAAGTGTATATTTAAATATAGTAAAACTAAAGAACCCCTAATATAAAGAGGAAACTAATAGCTAACTTCTGAGCCACAAAAAGATAGTTAAAAGGAATATTTTCATAGTGTTTAATTACCAACCCGAAATTAAATATTCTTAAATCATCTATCAAAAATAAAGGGACTTCTTTACAAAGAAGAGAAAAATAAAGATGTGAATAATAAAATGGCAATAACTATATACATATCAATAATTACTTTAAATGTAAATGAATTTAATGCTCCAAAGAAAAACATAGAGTGGCTGAATGGATAAGAAAACAAGACCCATAATATGCTGCCTATAAGAGATCTACTTCAGATCTAAAGACACAAACAGACTAAAAGTAAAGGAATGGAAAAAGATATTTGATGCAAATACTGTGGCCAGGTGATTTATAAGAAACAGAAAGGTAGTGCTCACAGTCCCGGAGACTGGGAAGTCCAAGATCTGGTTGTGTCCTGGTAAAGACCCTCTTCTGGATTCATGGAAGGAGCCTTCAAACTGTGTCCTCCTGCGGTAGAAGGAGCAAAGGATCTTTCTGGGGCCTCTTTCGTAAGGACACTAATCCCACTCTTGAGAGCCCATCCTCTTGACTTAAGCACCTCTCAAAGGCCCTACCTCCTAATACAATCATCTTAGAGAGTTAGGATTTCAATATATGAATTTCAAGAAGGACACAACATTCAAACCATATCAGACATGATTTAGAGGTATATATTTATATGTAAAAGAACAAAAATAAAGTTAAAGACTTAACCATAATACTTGAAACTGTAAAACATCTAGAAAAAAATATAGGGGCAATACTTCAAGACCTTGTTCTGGGCAATGATATCTTCTATATGAAGGTCTGCCAGCCATGTAACAGGAAAAATAGAGACATTTATTCAAGAACATATAAGATACAAGAAACATTGTACATAGGACAATGACGCCTCAGCCCCCTTCCAAGTAGGCACCTTGGGACCTCACGCAGTTCTCTCAGCATCTCTGCCTCTGTTCAAACACTCTGCAAAATCCTTTGTTGGAATCACCACCAGCTGCCTCATTATATTTTCCCGAATCTCATCAGTGGTCTGAAACCTCTTCCCCTTCAAAAGTGATTTTAGTTTTGGGAAATGCCAGAGGTCACAGGGCACCAAATCTAGGCTGTAGGGGGGCAGAGTCACCTGGGTGATTTGATGTTTCACCAAGAAACTCTGCACAAGACATGATGCATGAACAGGCGCATTGTCATGATGAAGTTAGCAGCCATTTTCTTTTCGTGGCATTGCATCTCTCAATCAGTGAAGAACATTGAGGTAGTACTTCTTATTAACTGTTTGGCCTACTCGTGATGGACAACACTTTCACAATCAAAACACATAACTAACATGGTCTTGATCTTGCTGCGACTATGCCGCGCCTTTTTTGGGCGTGGAGAACTGGGCGACTTCCATTGGGACGACTGGGCCTTCATTTCTGGATCATATCAGCAGACCCATGATTCATCTCTGGTTATGAGCTTCTTGAGGAAATCTGGTTCATTGGTAGCAGTTTGAATCAAGTCATTAGCAACTGCAGCAGGGTGTTCCTTCTGTTCTGGTAGCAGAAGCCTTGGAACAAATTTTGCCAAGACACATTGCATACCAAGATCCTGCATCAAAATCTCGGTTGTACAGTTTTTGAAATCCCCAGATCAGCTTCTAGTTCTCACACTGTCAGTTGCCAATCTTTGTTGATTGCAGCCAGTACACATTAGACATTCTCAGGTGTTCTGCTTGTTGCAGGCCTTCCAGAGAATGAGTCACTTTTAACAGATTTTTGACCATCTTTGAAGCATTTGTGCCACACTTCTATTTGTTCTGCATTCATCGCATTGCCCCCAAAATCCTTCTGAATCACCTGAACAGTTTCCGCATAAGAATGTTCAAGCTTAACGCAAAATTTGATGCAGATTTGTTCTCTACTTGTTCAGTCATTTTAAATGTGACGGCCACACAGTGCACATGCTCATTCAATGGTGTCTACTGCCCCCACTGACTAGAACAGTGAAGCCACCATTGTTCGTGCATGCACGTCCCAGTCCGCTCTCCTTGGCTGCCAGGTTACATAATGTTGTGCAAACCATTCTCGTTATGTTAAAGCTGGACTTTTTCCATAAAGATCTCATATGACACAAAAAGCACAGCCAAAAAAACCAAAAATAAACACATGAGATGGCATTAAACTAAAGGCTCTGCACAGCCAAGGAAACAATATAATGAAAAAGCAACCTACCAAAAGGTAAAAAATATTTGCAAATCACATACGTGATAAACACTCATATGCAAAACATATAAGGAATTTTTACAACCCAATAGCAAAAAATAATAATAATTTTAAAATGTTGCAAAAGACTTAAATAGGCATTCTTCAAAGAAAACATACACAAATGACCCAATGTCACTAATCATCAGGGAAATGAAAAACAATATATATGCTCACAGAGATATATATACACACATATATACAGTATGGAATACTATATATGTATATATACACACATATATACAGATATAAAGCATATAATATATCAGTATGTATGTAAACTGTGTGCATGTTATATGTGTATGTATAATATGTCATATAATACATAAGAAAATTGTGTGTATGTATCATATAATATATAAAGTATGTTTATACTGTATAGAACTTTGTATCACGACTTTTTCACTTAACACTCAATAGTGAGTAAGAAATCAAGCCATATTAGATATTTTCAAGAACATAATGTTTAATGGCTGCATATGTGCTTCTAAAGACGTGCCATAATGCGCTCAATTACCAGGTTGTTGTTGGGTGCGGACTTCACAGAAACTGTGGCACTGCACTGAAATTATCTGGCCACCTGTGTGTGCCCAGCGCTGGACCGTGAGAGCCTTGAGGGGAGGGCCCGTGGATCCCAGGTCACAGGGCACAGCAGGGACCTGGTAATCCTCGGCCAGCTTCAGGTGAGAACGTCTCCCGTCTTGCTCCCCTGCGCCCACCCGACACAAGCCTGGAGTTTTCACTTCTTTGAAGAGCTCTAATGTGGAGCCTTTCTCACGTTGGTGCTGGCTTGTTCCCCTGACAGCTGGACAACAATGGAAAGAATTCTAAAGTGTCTTGAGACTGAAAATAGAGAAAGAACAGTAATTGCCTGTTCTAGCAGCTTACATACACAATCAAAAGACCCAGTTGTACAGGTTCCTTGGAACAAATAACAGTTGCCTTCAGTAACTGTCTAATGCTCAATACCTTTCTACAAAGGTTATTATTATTCTTGTGTACTTATCTAAGACTCAGAACTAGTAGGAATCTTTTCACATCTACAAATTAATAGAGGGGTGATATCATGGGTTTTGTCTACCTTTTAAAAATAACTTAAGCTTAAAGGAAATCTCACATTCAGGAAGAAATTCTGGTCTGCTTCCCAGAAAGTTAGATAATAAACTCTTATGAACACATAATTTACTCACTTAGTGCATTTTCTGAAGTGCAGCTGTAAGGCTGTCTGTTGGAGAGACTACTTGGGCTTAATTGATCAATTATGATAAAAATCATAGAATTTCATGGCTGGGAAGAGCCCTCGTTTGACAGATGAAGGGATGAAAGCCCAGGGTCACACAGCTAGCTTGCGGCACCAGGTAGACTGAGACAGAGTCTAACTCCCTAATCGGGGCGTCTGTGACTCTCTGTGTGCCCGCTCACTGTGAAGGAGCTGCCGCAGCACCCCCAGGTCTCAGAGGCGGGCCACTGTCTTATGTGGACTCTTACATTGCAAGAGACAGGTAACCACCCGTCACCTAAAGAAAGAAAGGAGGCGTATTTGTGAGAGCATAGCAGTGGTTCCCTGTGGAGCCCCTCTCTCTCAGTTGCCTCTTGCTGTCCCCACTGGTGGTCCTGCTGAGGCCTCTCCCACGGGGGCTGCTGTGGTCACAACACTGAGGCTGCTCTGAGGGGCGTGGGGCCTGGCCCGAAGGCAGACCCAAAGCTGAGACCAGGGCAGAGCCCTACAGTAACTTGAGTTGTTTCTTTCCTGGCCTTGTGTTGTGGGTTTGGCTCTAAGGGAGATCTTATGAGTTACATTTTGTTCCTCCAAGATGTTATGTTGAAGCCTATAACTTAGAATGTCATCTTATTTGAAAATAGGGTCTTTAGGGAGGTAACCAAGTTAAAATGAAGACCTTAGGATAGACTGTAGTCCAATATAACTGGTGACCTTATAAAAAGGGGCATGTGGACACAGAAAAATGCGCAAAGAGGGAGACGATGTGAAGACACAGAGAGGACTCTATCCGCAAGCCAGGGACCTGAAGCTAGAATAGAGGCCTGGGACAGATTCTGCCTCAAAGCCCGCAGAAGCAGCCAACAGTGCTGACACCTTCATTTCAGACTCTCAGCCTCTAGAACTGGGGGCCGTAAACTTCTGTTGTCTAAGACCAGGCTGTGGTCCAGCAGCCCTAGGAGATGAGACAGGGAGCATCCTTCAATCTCATTGTCAAACTCTCCCAGCTAACAATCACTTTTTATTTCTTTTTCTCATGTCAGATTCTTTAGAGAAAGAATCTGTTTGGTCTAGTTCTTTTTCTCATACCAGATGAGTCTATAGATGGCTACTCTTCAGTTAGGGTGCTACACCTGGTTCAGTCAGCTGTGATGTAAAATTGATCGTGTCCCTTCAGCTTGGGGCACAGTTCAGACAATATCCATGACTCTGGAAGGGGCAAGGCCTTTAGGCATCACATTGATCCATTTTGTACCATCGTAAGGTACACCACATGTAATAATTTGTGAAGCTGTGCCAGGGGACAGAGAACCTCCAAGCCAAAAAAGTAAGAAGAGGGCCTGAAATTTAATCTGCTGTATAGCAAAGGAAGCTATAGTCCAACCAGTTGCAATGAAGTATATGTCTGCATTTGGAAGCTATTCGGAAAAGTCTAGGACAACAAGAGCAATGAGCAAGTATTTTGTGCCAGTCTCAGCACCAACGGCGTTATTGGCTAGAAATGACTCGGGTCACTCACCTGTGCCCATGAGCCCCACTTCACACATTTCCCCTTTAAGAACTAGTGTTACAACTGGACTGGCCCTTGTGGTTCTCATTATGATCATGAGATGCTCTTAGCAGTATTCATCAGGGGACTTTGAAAAACAAGGTTCGTCACTCTCAAGTCCTGGAAGGTCCATGGCACGCCCAGGGCCACACACAGCGAGGCTGTGGGTAGAGCAAGGCTGAGAGTGTGGGTCCAGAGCTCTGCTTTTATTGGGGTTGAGGGTGGTGACCTAGAACAGTGTGGGTTCACTCTGTATTTGCTATCCAAAACATAAGAAAAGGAATAAAAGCCACAAGAAGGAAGAAGCAATCCGTCAAATGGTCAGTTCTCTAACCCAACCAGAGATCTCTAAAACAAAGGAAACCTCAGCGGTGAGGTAGCCTGACTCTTTACCTAGTCACGTGGCTGGCAATGTGCTCATTTGAGACAGATGTCTTTGAAATGAGTGCCTTGTCAATCAAAAGCTTAATGCCAGACCCTTGCATTACAATCAAAAAGGCCGATTGTCAAGGCTCACATTACAGCAAGACATGACATGGCTTACCTATGTTTAAAGAAGAGAGGTACTGCTCTGGCTGGTGTGGCCCAGTTGGTGGGAGTGTTGTCCCCATATCCAAAAAGCTGCAGGTTTGATTCCCATCACGGTACACACCTATGTTGCGATTTCAATCCCTGGTCCAGGTACCTAAGAGACCTGGTCAGGGTGCATTCGAGAGGCAACAAACCCTTGTCTCTCTCTCACATTGATGTTTCTCTCTCTCTCCCCTCCTCTCTCCTTAGAAGCAATGAAAAAATGCCCTCTAGTGAGGATAATATTTTTTTAAAGAAGAAGAGAAACACTGAAACATTCTCATCACATAAGAGAGAAGGCCAAGAAAAATCATCCATGAGTTGTATGTAGGGCTAGTCAAAGCTGCCTTTCAGTGATTTGGGTTCTAATTTTATATTCAATCAGGCAGTCTTCCGCTAAGTAATCCAACATATCAGGCTTCTGGGAAGAGGATGGACATGGAAATTTTGATCATTCTCTTACAAAGGAATAGATTTTCATTCAGACTTATACATCAGTGTCTTGTGAGTTTAAGTAATACAAGTCAGTTCCCCTGAGACTCATACAGTACCTCCCTATGGCCTGAAACAATTAGACAGAGGAATCAAACCTAAGAACTAGATTCTGAACAGTAGTGAGTTTGACTATCAGTGAAACCTCTCTAAACAGCTATGTGGCTTACTTTTCTGCCCCTCTTGTTCCTATCTCCTGATTGCCACTAGGAGTCTAAGCAAATATTAGAAATGAAAGTAGCCCCATTGAGGAAAAGAGAACTAAACCTGGACTTGGGCAGATATGATGTAAGTTCTGTCTTGCCACTGACTTCACATGTAATTCTGAGCAAGTTCCTTAACCTCTGCGGCCTCCGCTGTCTCAGCTTTAGAATGGGAATGTTAAAACCTGTCTCACAGGGCTGCGAGAAAGAAGGCGTCTTGCACAGAGCGAAGCACAGGATGCGTGTGTAACACACGATGGCTTCAGGCCTGGGTTTGCAGATCGTATGGGATATCAGATGAATTTACCACTCACCCTTCCCAGTTATCTCCTCTTACCAGTAACCGATGGCTGTTCAGGGACTGAAAATTAATTTTTCCATTAGCCCAAGCGAAACATAATTAGGAAGTCAAATCTGTTGCCGCAGCAGACACAACAGTACAAGTAGGAATGTGCATCACAGATAATGGCACCCTTAGCAGGCCTCAGTGTCCTTGTGAGTCCGTCCCTCACGCAGACGGCTAAATTTATGGAGATTGCATGGCACAAAGCAAAGAACACTGGGTTTAGAATTTTTAAAAACCTTCCTTTTAGTCCTGCTCCTGTCATTTTGTGGAGACCTTGAGTATATCACCTCGTTCCCTGTGCCCTAGTTTTCTCATCTTAATGTGGCAGCATTCCCAGCTTGGCCTGAAGACATGCTTATCCCAGGAGCCGGGGAAGCTTGGAAGGACGAGGGGCTATAAAATGGGTATTCTCAGGGCCTCTTTAAAGAAATTAATGGGGGAGGTGGCAGCCATGGAGGGGCACAGCTCAGATCTCTTTTCAAGAGAAAAGACTACTGTCTACTGTGAGGAGTAGTTGGAGGTCAGCCCCTAGCTGCTGCACCTTCCTGATCTATGGCGAGTCCTCCATAAACGCTCTGCAGCATTCACACAGAAGCCATGTTTCCTTTCCAGCTGCTCCATCCAAAGGCGGGGTACAGCAAGGGTGCTAGAACCAGGCTGTTTCTGCCTACTCTGAGCTCCTCTAATAGCCTATCTTTGTTTTGAGAGGGTGGTAGCCAGTCACAAAGACAGCCTAACGATCCTCCAATGAATACAGGACATTGACCACCTGTGTAGACCCCTCTGACAATGGGCTGACCAGTAAGAGTACACAGACTCTTGCTAGTGTGTGACTTCCAAAGCTAGATTATAAAAGACGTCATACATTCTATCTTGGGTCCTCTTGAGTCATTCACTCTGGGGGAAGCAGTTCTTAGGAGATGTCTCTATGTGAGGAAATAAAGGCCATGTGAGTGAGCCAGCTTGAAAGTACACCCCTCCCCCACCCAAATCAGGTCTTCCGATGGCCACCGTCAACATCTTGACTGCAACCTCATGAGAGGTTGTGAGCTAGAACTACCTAGCCACGCTGCTCCGGAATTCCCAACCCATGGAAACCATAAGATCAAGAACATTTGTTGTTGTTCGAAAGCATTAAGTTTCAGGACGACTTGTAACACAGTAATAGAAAACGGATTCAGGGACTCCCGAATGACCTAGCCAAGACTCAGGGTGGTGCTGTAGTCCAGTGCACTTTCTGTCTAGTTCCTTTCCTTCCTTCTCTCCTTACACCAGTGTCTGACCTGCACAGTGACTGATCTGAAGGTCTTCCCCACCAACTCATGCCCCTTCTCTTCTTCATCCTGCAGAGGCATTTCCCCCTAAAAATCTTGTCCATGTCTAACTCCTCCTTGGCGGGAGCACCTGCCTGGCATGTGCCATATTTTGCTGTGTATTATGCGCACTTCTTTCACCCACATTTTTTAGGGAAGAATAAGAGTGCGCATTATACATGAGTATAATGATTCCCTACCATGGGTATGATAAGGGGTATAATAGTCCCATGTATAATGTGCCCCAAAATGTGGGTGCGCATTATACACGGCAAAATATGGGTAGTCGGTTTGGTATTTATTTACTGAACAAATGAATGAATGCATGCCTCCAGGTAAAGATGAAGTGGGGAAGAAGTACAGTTATTTTAGCTGGGGAGACTAGGACTGGCAGAGCCTACTGTCCCCAAGAGTTTTCAGAGGGCTGAAGATAATTAAATGAAAACCATCTATTCAACTGTTCACCATGACAACTGCCCTTGATTGATGAGCCCCGAGGAATAGCCTGGAAAGATTTCAATCTATCTGAGAGGATCACCACCAACCAGGGATTTTTCTGAGCTGATTTTTCTAAGATCTGCAGATAATGTTGTCACTAAGTTTGACGGAATGACAATTTTCAATTCATCCCACTAGCACCTCGCAGTTTTATCTGGCAGCCTGCATACCAGCTAAATGGCATTTTAGCACTAATGCAATGGCATCACAATCTTGTATATCTCTTTCCTCTCATCTGGTTTAAGGACATCTCTTTAAGAGAACAAAACATAAGAAAGCATCGAATCCTCATGATAATATTTGCAATTGAGAATTGCATAATGGTGCCATGTTATGAAAAAAACAGTAACGCGTTTGAAGAATGTACATCTTATTAGACATTTTTCGAATACCATCCACAAAATGATCTTTTACTAGGTGGCTTTACAGGCAATGTTTCATCTCAAGATGGATAGAAATATTTGGACTTTTTGTTCTAACTCTGAGCGCAGTCTATCCCTCACCTTCGCCCCTGTGGTCTGTGGCACACAGGTTGATAATCACGGCTTTTACTCATCTTTCTCAAGTTCAGGATTCAAAATTGAAAGCCCCTGTTGGGTGCAATCCAAGGAACTCAGTCACAGTGGGCTCCCTAAGTGTGCCTGACTGCCAGGGAGTCAGCACCTGGGCACTTGCAACTGAAATTCCTGGGTCATTTGTACTTTCCCTCTTACAGCTCCAGAGCATTCAAACTGAGGGGTCCCAGGGTATTGAGAACCCCCACCAATGAGGGTGTGCATGCTCTGGAAGGGGCAGAAGATGTCTCCCTCCTAAATGGAGAATGAGAACCTCAGGAAGAACCAGACTTTATACTTTGCCCAGAGGGAGAGGCCTGTCTGTGCCCCTGGTGACTCTATTGTCATTTTCCCATCCCAAGGCCTCTGTCATGACACTTTTGTCTGCACACACCCACCCCCTATCACATGCCCAGCCCCAAGTGCAACCCCAGCTGCCCCACTCTTGTAGAGCTACAATTCCCAAGATTGTTCAGTTCAAATATCCGATGGCTGCTGTCAGTTGTAAGAGTAATCTCCTCTCAATAGTTAAAGTGCCAGAAGGATGTTAAGGCCAAACTCCAAAGTGCATATAAAATCAAACTTTTCTCTGTCCGAGCTGTACTTGCTGTAGGATGGAAAGCTGGGAGGGGCCGGGACAGGGGACCAGTCTGTGAATTCTCCTCCATTTGCCCGCCAAGGGCTGCCGCTTTCCCTCTGCCACCCATTGGCCGCCTTTGGCTCCTCCTGCTTGAGAAAAGGGGTCGAACTCCAGGGAGAGAAGGGGCGGGACTGGCCAGAACCCCTGTGCTGCCTGTTGGTCTCCAATGCCCACGGCAGACATTTACTGCTGCCTCTTCTCATGGGTCATTTGTGGGTCCCTGAGCTCCCCCTGGAGACCCACCTGATTCTGCTCCCTTAGCAGGGCAGAGCCCCCTGCAGTAGGCTGTTTACAGCCACCCCTCCCACCCTCAGCTTCTTTCTGCTGAAATCACCCCTCTCTTAGGAGGGTTTGCTTTCCAGGGTCTCCTACTGTCCCACTTTTGTCCTGCAATCGGAGCAGATGGCCGCTGCTCCTCACTCTCCACCACCTGAGAGACCGCCCTCCAGAAGACCCCTATGGAGCCTCCCAAGTGGTGGCCTCCTTTAAGGTCCTTTCCATGAACACCCCACTCACCCCCAACAGAACTGGGGGCTGGAATCACTCAACCCTGCCCTGGACTCTCTCACTTCCACCCCATGAGACCTCATGTGGGCGCCGGGCTAAGAGGCATGGGACCTGGTGTCGGCCACCTTTAACATTCTAGACCATTCTCACATGGGAATGCAAAGTACCGGCCTCCTACGGTTTTGCTCTTGGTCTTTGGGGCTTCAGCTGAAACTGGGACACAAACAGTCCCATTGTGACACACCAAACACAGACTAATTTACAGCAGTACTTACAAACGTGTCTTGGTTTTACATAAACACGCAGCAAAGCCCGAAAGGACTTTACTACTCAACTACTAGAGCTGAATATATGCATTTTCATGATCTAGCAATCTCACTCCTAGGTATGTACCCCAAGGAAATATGCATATATTCCCCCAGAACACACAAAAGGATGTTTGCACCAGCATGCATAAGAGCCTCAAACTGGAAACTACTCGAAGGAACAACAACAGAAGAAGGAAGTGCAAGTGACATATTTATCCATGGGAATGCTACGCTGCAGAGAGATCAGACAGCTACACAGAAGATGGATGGATCTGACGAGCATGACACTGAGCAAAACAGAAGGTTGAAAGGAGGACATATTGTGGGGCTCCCTTTCTTTAAAGTGCAAAAACAAGTCAAAACTAACACATGGTATTAGAGATCTGAGCAGTGGTAGTGACCGAGAAAGGCTATGGCGGGGGCTGTAGGATGCCAGCAGGATTCTGCTTTGATCTGGGAGCATGGTACGTTTGCTTGTGAGACCCCCATCACACCGCACATGTGTGATGTGTGCACTTCTTCATACGCATGTTAGACTTTAACACATAAGTTACTTAAAAGAAGGAGTCTGCTCAGGCAGAACACACTACAAGGGGCCAGGAGACTTTAGAAACAAATGACCACAGCCACAAGGAGCAGGGGTGGTAGCCCCGCCAGGGCCTTTGAGGAGGAGCCTCTGAATCCCTACAGCCCTCACTGACTTCTGACACTTTGTTTCTCCTGCTCCGAGAGTTTCTGATTAGTATCCATCCTCTTCCATCTTAAATGTCAATGATAACAAGAGGAGAGCATGGGATTATTTTTAAGACTTTAAAATTTTTAGAGATGTTTTAGGTTCACAGCAAAATTAAGAGGAAGGTACAGAGATATTTTTATCTTCCTCTTGCCCTCACACATGCAGAGCCTCCTCCATCATTAACATCTCTCAGCAGAGTGGGACGTTTGTTACAATCGATGAACCTGCACTGACACATTATTATCACCCAGCGTCTACAGTTAACATTAGAGTTCATGCTTGATGTCGTACATTCTATGGATTTGGACCAATGTGTAATAACGTACATTCACCCTTACGGTGTCGTGCCGAGTATATTCACTGCCCTAAACATCTTCTGTGCCCCGCCTGTTTATTCCCTCCCTGCTAATGCCTGGCAACTACCACTCTCTTATTTATTATTATTATTTTTTTACCCTCACCTGAGGACATGCTCACTGACCTTAAAGAAAGGAAAAGGAGGGAGAAAGAGAGAGGGAAAAACATTGATAAGAGAGAGAAACATCGATTAGTTGCCCCTCATATGCGCTCTGACCAGCGACCAAACCTGCACCCTAGGCATGTGGTGTGACCAGGAATTGAACCAGCGACTCTTTGCTATGGGATGATACTCCAACCAACTGAGCCATACCAGTCAGAGCAACTACTGATCTTTTTACTGCCTCCATTCTTTTCCCTTTTCCAGGGTGTTCTATAGTTGGAATCATACAGCCTTTTCAAATTAGCTTCTTTCACTTTGTAATATGCATTTAAGATTACACCACGTTTTTACATGACATTTAATTTTAGTGCTGAATTATATTCCACTGTCTGGATGTACCAGAGTTTACTTATCCATTCATCTTCTGAAGGACATTTTGGTTGCTTCCAAGTTTGGACAATTATGAATAAAGCTACTATAAACATCCATGTGCAGGTTTTTGTGTAGAGAGAATGGGATTTTAAAACAGAATATCTCACTTTGAGGCCCAGTTTCTCTACCTGCTTGATTTGGTTTCTAGTCTTTTTTTTTTCTTGTTTTCCTTTTTTAAAAAAAGATTGTTATTTATTTTATTTTTGGACAGAGCAGTAAGGGAAGGAGAAAGAGAGGGAGAGAAACATCAATGTGTGGTTGCCTCTCATGCGCCCGCAGCTGCGGACCTGGCCTGCAACCCAGGCATGTGCCCTGAACTGGGAATCGAAGGGGCGACCCTTTGGTTTGCAGGCCAGCACTCAGTCCACTGAGCCGCACCAGCCAGGGCTGGTTTGGTTTCTTGAGCAAGTTACAGAATTTCTCCAAGCCTCAGTTTCTTACTCTGTAAAATGGGAGATTTAAAGGAGTTAAAGGCTCCGAAAGCATTCTCTATGGTAGAAGATGATGGACACATTCTAGGTCATTATCACTAGTCTGCTTTTAGACAGGGAGTTGGCCCAGGGCAGGGTCACTGGGCAAGCAGATGGAGGCTCGTGACCACTGATCAGTGTCCTCTGTGCCTGCAGAGAGGGCTTGGAAGCCACTGACAGCCAGTCTCACTCATCTCTGAGCGTCATGTCAGGGACCTCCAGAACGTCTCCACTCCAAGGCCTCCCAGGCCTTCCTCTTCTCTACTCCCCAAGAAGGATGGAGCACCGCAGGGAAACGGATTGCCACCGCTTGCCACTCCCGACAGGAGGAAAGGCACGGCTGCTCTCTCCGGCAGTCCCTGTGCTTTTTCCAACTGGTGATTAATAGAGTTCACTCTAGGCACAGTCAAGCCCAGGGAGCAGTAGATAAATAACAGGCAGAGTTTAAGAAGATGCATGTTCTTTGAGTTAATAATTTTAACAGCCAGAGAAATACTGTGGTTCTCATGGTAACCGGGACCTGCGATTCAGTTTCTAATTTGAAAGCCTCAGACTAATATGTACAGATAGTAATCCTACAGGAACTTCTTCCTTTCTCTTAATTGGGGCAATTTTAATAAAACAATGATACAATGCAATTTGGAGAAACAATGTAGAAGAGACTAATTTCCTCTAAATATGTCAATGAAATGCATACTTGTAAACATTTTCTAAGATTATGCGGGGGGTTTATGGCATTTGCTTCAGAGCTTTAATATAAATGTGTGTTCCTTGCAGGATTTCCAAAGCTAAATCTGCTGTTTGCCCCTGAATTCCCAAACATTTCAAGTGACCACGATCCTCTTTTACAATGAGAATTTAGGAAGGTTTTGGGGTTGTTTGTTTTGTTTGTTGTTGTTGTTGTTGTTGTTTTGGGGGTTTTTTGTTGTTGTTTTTTGGGGGTTTTTTGCTGCAGCTGACTTCATGCCTGGGACAGGATCTGCCTTCCAACATATGTGGTAAGAGGGGCAGAACAGGAAATAACCCCCTTACCCCAGAAATGGGGATGGGGAAGTCTGTTCTTGAAAGAGTCTTGCTGATTTCCTTAATACAAACTAAACCAAGCAAACAAACAAACCTTAAAAGTGGGAAATGTATGGAGAGCCGCCCTTTGGAGACAGCCCACTGGGACGGCCAGCCCTGACTCTCTCTTGCAAGCTGTCTCTTGCTTAATCAGTTTCTGGCTTGTAAGGATATTTTTCCTAGCTGGGTGGTTTCCTGTATTTGCACTTGTCACTTCCCTACAAACATTCACAGCATGCCAACCTCTTCTCTTCCTAAAGTGATCAAACTGCCCTTTGATCATGCTGAAAACATCTTCTGTTTTCGCTCCTCTTCTCAGGTGTTTGGAAGCGTGTCAACGCCTTCCCTGAGGCTGAGTGGTACTTGGCTCACAGCTCTCGAAAGCTGCCTTCAATCATGCGCACGTCCAAGCATTGCATTTTCTTCATTCCACTGACCGCAATGTGCACACGTGGTTCTGTGCTCGCAGTGGTCACAGTCATGACTGGGTTCTAGATATGAATTCTGTGTGATAATAAGGTTTGTGGAGGGGGAAGACGGCAAGTCAAGCCATAGGAACTTGGTAATTCTTCTTATGTTAACATTCTCTTTTCCTGGTCAATCTCTTGTACGTTACCACTGATGGGACCATGCTTGAAAAATCAGAATGCAGGAAACTCTTAGAATACAAAATCCAACCCTGTGTACACAAACTCCTCATTAACAACTCTTAGTGCTGCTGTCTGCCAAACCTGAGCCCACATACAAGGCTTTTCAAAAAATGTTAAATCACAAACAAGGGAGAGAACAGAATCATGGAAGCTAAAAGCCTGGTTTCTGGTGCAGTTTGTTGCCTGAGCCTCTCAGGTCCCTGCCTGTTCTTAGAAAACCCCAAGAAAGAAGGGAGGAGGCCCAGAGCCCTCCTACCCTGCTGCCTTCTTTCTTGTTACCCCTTCTCTTTGGTTCTTACCACCCTGACTGGCAGGGCGGCCCCACATGTACCAGTCAATTACAAAAGCAACATTTCACCTCAAACTCAGGGGGTGCTCACAGTCAAAGCAAAAATTTAACCTCCGACAGCGGGGCTACTGTCCCAAGCCTTTCCCAGCTGCTGTCCAGCTCAATGTCTGCCTAGGAAGTGCAAAGAACTTTGAAACAGCCATGGAAAATCATTTGGGAAAAAAAAGGCAAAAGCCTAAATTAACAATTAAAAAAATAAATCACAACCCATTAAAAAGCTAAATTGACATGGGTTGGAATCTTCAGCTGTATTGCTTTACCCACATGAATATATTCTTCCCATGACAACATTGTGGTATGAACATTCAAGAGTTACTAGGTTTAAACAGTTAGGTGAGATATGGCTTTCTATCTGGCGTCAGATGTACACCGTATATATCTATGTTGGAGAAAAGCCATAATTTTTGAACTAGCAAAAAATGATCTTAAATGTGACCACTGAGCATGCTACTATGCAAACTTCTAGTTCTAGTTGATCTTTTAAATTTAACAACATGACCATTTGTCACAGGCCCTACCAGCATCTTCCAGCTGAGGGAAAGGACCCGAAGCCCCACTCCAGGACAATATTTTGTTGGCGCAAGGTAAGCACCTCCCCTCTCTGTTTTCTGAGCTAAACCAACTGGCACCGCTGAATTCTCCAGAATATTTGGCACTTCTGCCTGTTATCCCACGTTAGGAGCTCACTCTTTGACAGTTCTGTCAAATCTTTTTGTAGATGTAATTGGTTATAGTTTCCATGTCCTTAGAGCTGCTAAGCTAGCAGTTTAATTTATCCTAATTCAGAACCTAATTGTCTTGCACTGCTGGCTAATTAAATGTTCAAAGAAGTGATAAATTAGGCAGGTTGATCATTACAGCACAAGTAATTAGCCAGTTGATCTGAAGCCAGCCAGGTTTTTAGGACAGGGCTTGGAAGGGGGGCCATGCAGAGTGAGAAAGCCCTCGTGTCACACTGATTTGTGATAAGGAGGGTCACTTGTAAAGTCTTGGGCCTGCCATCCCAGCCATGGGTAAGGGTCTTGTCTTTCAAGGCTCAGCATTTGCCAAAGCATTGGGTAGGCCTAAATTCAAGTTAAGCTACATTAGCCACCCAGGGCTCCCTGGGAACACATTAGCATCCTTTGAGGTTTGGCCTGGAGCCGGGTAGAGACCCCTTCACTGGAGTGTCCATACAGCTGAAGCAGGTGGAAATTGACCCTTAAAATCAGAAGCAGATTCCTGGACGAGGGTGGAGAGATATGATCAAAGGAAAACCCAACAAGCTTGGCCCAAGGCTTCAGGATCGCAACAAGTGTTTGCTGAAAACAGCATGACTGGAGTTGCCTGGGAATGAACCCCAGACTGAGACAGGCTGAAATATGCCAGGCTGGCCTTGGCAGTGGTCAGGTGAGACAGATAAAGAAGCAGAGGTGACCTCTAGAATAATCCACCAGGACACGTTGTGACAAGATATTTGTTGCCACGGGCCGCATGGTGAAAGAGTGACCTGGCATTCTCTATAGTGGACTGTTTACAGGGTGGCCTTTCTTGGCCTTAAAGAAGCAAAGTCTTTGTAGGAGCACGTGGAGCAAGCAGGGAAGGTTCAAGTTTCCCTGATGTTGGCCTGGGAGTCTCCTGCAAGTCTCCCAGTAAAACTAAAAAAAAAGTTCTATCACACACAGCATATGCACACACACAGAGCACGCTGGGGCTGACAAGCCACAGCCTTGCTCAGCCTGGCTCCCGAGCTGTGAGTCTCCTCTTCTGCTCAACCTTCCGTTTCCACACAGAGCATTTCTGTTCCTCACAGCGCCCCCTGCTGTGAGCTGAGGATCCCTTTATTCTCTGAAATACCCGCTCTTGGTACTGGTGCTTGGATGCCCCAGATTTCACTGACGGCTCGGACGAGTGCTGCCTCACAGAAAGAGAAAGCGAGCCACAACATATGTAATTTTAACTTGTCTAGTAGCCACATTAACAAAAAGTTTCAAAAAAGATAAAATTAGTTTTAACGATGTATTTTATTTAACCCAATATATCTAAAATACTATCATTTCAACATGTAGCCAGATATTAAAAAACTATTAATGAGATACTTACGTTTCTTATTCTGTCTTAAGTCATCTAAATCCAGTGTGTATCTGGCATTGACAGGACATCTCAGTTTGGACTAGTCCCATTTCCAGGGTCCAATAGCCACACGTGGCTGGTGACCACCCTGTTGGACAGTGCAGGTCTGGAGAAACGGAAGGAAGCTTACTTCACAGGACCTGTGGGAGGCAACAAGGCCCCACCCCCAAGACGTTCAATCCTAACCCCTGGAAGCTGTGAATATGTTACATTATGTGGCAAAGGGGAATTAAGGAAGCAGACAGAATTGAGGCTGCTAACTGGCTGCCCTTGAGAGGTGAAGATTGCCCTAGATCACCTCTGTGGGCTCAGTGTTAACACAGGGCCCTGAGGCGTGGAAGAAGGAAGCAAAAGGGTCACTGTCAAAATGATGTGATATGAAACTTAATTGGCTATTGCTGGCTTGGGACACAGAGGAAGAGGCCACAAGCCATGGAATGCGAACATCCTCTGGAAGCTGGTCTTAGTATCCGGGTACAGATCTCTGGCAAGGTTAAGACTGGGCTTCCTGGGTTTCTTTTTGAAACAAAACAGTGCTTTAAAAATTAAAATGGCAATTCCCAGCTGGCATTGCTCCCAACTCTCTTCCTATGTGGACTGCTGACCACCCTCCTAGAATGTAACATGCCTCCAACAGTGCCCTGCTGGTGCTGATCGTGCCAGTCTGCAAGTTGTATCTCCGAACACATATATTGCAAAGCAGCTCTTTTCACATATAAAAATATGGAAAAACTTTTAGCCACCACAATGCATCTTAGGAAGAATTCTATTTCTTAAATGGAAGGCATGTTTTAATTAGCCCTTTGAGGAAAAGTCAGGACCCCCAAAAGGGCAGAAATGCAACCCAGCTCCCAGACTTCGGGAGAAGAGTAAAATTGCTCCACATGAGCCCAGGAAAGACTTTGCTTTGCTCTTGCTACACAGAGCCAGGGATCTGATAAGAGCTTGAATCGCGTAGGAAGAGGTCTCCCCTTGTTAGCATAAATATTCAGCAAAACTACTAACCCCACTGAAGACTTGGTGGGAGTGGATCTGCAAATACAACAAAGTAAAAGAGTTAACGAGGATGAATGAAACATGGACTGAGGCAGGTCGAAGCAAAAACCACCCATCAGGACGCTACTCTGGCTCAGCAGGGAGGCCTCAACTGTCAACGCTAGCACAGCCCAGAACAGGCTGCCCAGTAGGGGTGCCAGCCACCAGTGGCTCAGGGGTGTGCTCAGGATAGATGGCCCAGTGTGTCAGTGGAAGAGCCAAATGGCGCTAGCCATTGGACACTCACGTGCCACTCAATTCTTCTGTAGCCGGAAGTCCCCTTGCACGCTTAGCTCAGGCTCTCCACATTTACATCTCCCCACCCTGCTCCCGCCTCACCCTCCTGGACATCCTTGGTCCCCCTTACTGACGCTCCTTGTCATTCAGTTCCTTACAGACCCAGCCTTCCTGGGAAAGCAGTCTCAAAAGAACACCATTGAGTGCACACGCCTCCTTCTCTATTCCTGGCACAGATCACACTTAGAAAAACACCATTTGGGGGACATTAAAATAAATAAATAACTGCAGAGCTCTGCTGGGCTGACCGCGGAAGTGTCACATGAGGAGCTGACTAAATATAAAGATGTCAGGACCCCACCCCGAGATACTCTGACCAAATGACCTGTATTTGTCCAAGGTTGGCCTCTGGGTCAGACCTGCTTCTCCGGTGGGCACTGACGCACAGAGGAGAGCTTCTTGGCTTGCTGGTGGATGAACCGCACCAAGAACTCCAGCCCAACTCCTCTGAATCAACGGAGTTCCTTTCAAACTCCCAAGCGATTCGGG